>JAUELU010105764.1:0-10979 GCA_032357145.1 Evasterias troschelii | reverse complement strand
TTTTGTGCATATGTTGAGATACACCAAGTAAGAAGACTGGTCTTTGACAATTACCAATAGTGTCCAGTGGCTTTAAGAAGCTGCATAGTACGCGACAATTCCGCTTTAACATCGCAAAAAGAACAAGTGCATAACTGTCATAAACAAAAAAATCACTGTCAAATGTCTTGATAGGCTCACTTAGCTTTCAATTGGGCAAAAGTCATTTGACAACATACATATACTGTTGCACACGTTGTTTGTTCAGTTTTTATTTCAGTTTGAGTATTTTATTTTATATGCCTTTACGTGACTGGTCTTTTATAATTATAAAAAAAATAAAACAAATAATAATAACTGTACTACATTTTAGGATGAATTGATTAAAACGTAAGATTCACCTTTTATGGTAGCAGTAACAAAGAGTAAGAGAGTAAGCGTTGGTTGAAACAGAGCCATGTCGGAGTCCGTCACAGTTTCCCGTACTAAGGTATAACTGCTACACATCAATACGTTTTACCGGTGTACGTTATGATGCTTGCTCCATCTGTAGTTGTTGACGAACGCACAGTGACGTATTAAATCCGACCAATTACTGGTACACCAAGTACAATAATTGCATTCATAAGCCCCCCTATAAAAAAAATGTATATATACAAAATAAAAGGCTTGGAATTATAAGAAACACGCTCTTTGCTGCAAGGGGTTGAACAATTAACATAAGACCCCATTGTGACGTTGCTTTTTTTTTAAAGCAGACAACCTTGGCCATCAGTTGCTGTAGGCACGGTGTGGCTAGGTACTAGTTCTATTTCACACTAATTAGGATTTCTGAAAAACCATGTTTCACTAAATCTTCAAAAAAATGTGCATTGTGTATACGACTATTACCGCCATATTTGTGTCTCTAATCCCAGTTAATTGCTTTAACCAAACCTATTTCACATGGTCTACCTTGTACGTGCAGGAAACAGGTACACTAAGTGGCTCACAATAACCCCCTCTAATGGCAAACTGGGATTAAATGGTATCTTTGTTCATTTCCTCGCAGCTCACCACTCGAGAAGATATACATCATTTACTACACAGTTCAACCTCCACAATCAATGCTACCATGGATTGAGGAGAGATATTTATGTTTCTTTCAATTGTTATCATCTGCATTCTGCGGCAGTTCAGTTCATGATTTACTCAGAGAAAATTGTAAGAGCCCTTTGTTATAAAAACAAACTTTATAAATAATGTCGCACAATTGTTTGGTTAAATGTATTGTTTGAAACAATTGCACTAGAATTACTTTTTCAAGAGGTTTTTGAAAGGAGCACCGGGTATATTTGATATTGAACCAAGAATATCAGCTGAGTAACAACAACATTGAAAAATTAATGCATACAATATCGAGAAAACTACGAATATTACTCTTGGGTTTATTTAATTAATTTTATTTTTGATACTGTTTATAATTTGAAAGCAGGTATCGATCTGCTGGTCATTTCGAATACGAGCTCTGTTCGTTTACCACTAAGCGGTATGGCCCTGGACTTTTTATGGGTAATGTTTTCCCCCACATACTGATTTTTGTCATATTGCAATTTAAAGAAGTATACTGGAACGAGAGCGAAAAGGCAGTAATATTTGCCGAAATTCATTTATCACTGCTCATTAAATATAGACTCTAAGTTCACATCCCATCCAAAATATATTGTAAAACAAAACAAAAATCATTTTGACCACAACTCGAAGTTCCTTTCGTTGAGTTCCGCAAAAAGCCCCGTGACGTCACCCTTATCGGACAAATGAGGTCACCTGTAGGCAGAGGTTTAAAAACCATACTCAAATTGAAGGTATCGAAAAAAATAAAAGTTCAAATGCCAATCTTTATAAAGTTCAAGTTCGATTGCCTATTTTCGTGAGAGTTTGTTTATCTGGAACTTTGCAATTATTGAAAAAAAATATATATATATTTTCGTTTTGTTTACATAAGAAGGTGAACAGAAGAGTTTTATGAAATTTTCTAGATTTTATTTCATTCTGCGGAAGCCACATAATACATTAAGCAAAATCGAATTACTCTTTACAAAAACGTGATGTACATTCCCTTTATGTGGCCCATTTTTGAACTGTGTGCAACATCTAACCTTTAATATAACGAATTCAGAACATGGCTGCTTGTAATTTGCAATTTACGTAACCTATAACGCATGAGAATGTTCATTGATAAACCATCTTGCCATGCTGTTATTAGAGCCCTTGAAACATCTCGGCTCGATTATGCAAATTCACTCCTGTTTGGGATATCATCTGCTGACTGTAAACACCTTCAACTGCTCCAAAACCGTGCCCCCAAACTGATTTACCAGGCTCACAAATATGACAGTGTCACTGCTATCCTTCATGATCTTCATTGGCTGACAATCTCCAGCCGAATTAACTTCAAAATTCTTACCCTGGTCTTCAAATGTCTCAATACTGACACTGCACCTTCATACTTAAAGGAACTAATTCAACTGTACCAGCCAGCCGAAAGCCTCCGATCATCTGCAGATACCAAAATACTCGTCATCCCCAAAACCTGCACTGTCACTGGCGACAAAAGCTTCCACGCTGCTGCCTCAAAACTTTGGAACAATTTACCTCACAACATCCACCACTCTACCTCCTTAGCGGCTTATTATGTACTTTGCTTATTCTGTATACTACTTTTTGATTGTTGTTTAATTTATGTGAAGCCCTGTGTTACTTTCTTTGGTTAGTTAGAGCGCTATATAAATGCTCTGTATTATTATTATTATTATTTTTATTATTATTCGCTATCGTCTCCAAAAACCTCATAGAGTGACATGTACACAATCCTATTCGCTTTTGAAACCGGTTCGCTTTTGAAACCGGATCTCGCCAAAATTATGCTCAACGTGTTCTATGTTCTCACAGTAAACTCTCCTCATAACAAAAGTACAATTTTCACTGTTTTTCAGAATCCTCGCCTTCCGGCAGCAATATAGTCGCCGCTGTAATTTATAAATGGCATGCTGCTCTCAACGCTGATCACAATTACCAATGGCTTATGTTTGTACACATGAACCGCTGGTTATCGTTACCAGCGAAGCGTGAAACACACCAACTGTTCATTCCGTCCACTGCATCGCATTGGTCAACACTTCGGCATGCGCGATTCCGGTGATGATAGCGACAATCCCCACCGCATAAAGTAAACAATATTTGCTTGGGATTCGATTGAAGTTGTTTTGTTTTACTTTATGTGAGGGCCTACAAATAGCAGATGTATTTTTTTGTGTATAATGGTTTGTTTTCATTCTTTAAACTTTCTTTTTGAGTTGGCACTATTGTGATTATTTCGGGGGGGGGGGCATTGGAAGTTTGTAGGGGCCACCTGCCCCCGTCCCCACCCCTAATCCCCCCCCCCCCCCCCCACCACCACCTCAAGGCCCCCAGTGGCTACGCTGATGATCAGTAGGACTTGTTTTGTAATATATTTATACTTCTTTCCCTCTTTACATAATCGCTATAAACACACTTTAAGGTTATGCAACATTCATGGCAGAATACAAATAAACAAACTGCTTTAGTTTTAAGTGCTTTATTGACGATTATTCAAGAGTGCTGATATAATTATTAAAATTACTGATAACTATCACTTGGAACAAAAATAAGAAATCGAAGCCAAGTAGATGATGGTGGTAACAGTTAGCAACAGTTAGCTTAGATTATATAAGTGACGCTCTTTCATTGGTATGTCCGCGTCCCTTCATTCTACTCACCAACAGCAAATTAAAAAAAAATATTACAACAATGCACACATAATATGCAATGTATGGCTAAGAGAGAGCTGAGATACGTGTCAATAATTGAATGTTAATTGATTTTTTCGTTGATGGAACACAAACAGTTGTTTCTAGTATTCTGGTATCCATGTTTTAAGCCAGGTGTCTTGTAATTCCACCAGAGAGGGTTAATCAGTTCAAAGATGTGGGCCTACTGTTATTTAAAAAGGGTATTAAAATAGTCTTAATCCTAAATATTAAGCTAATTAACAAAGACACATAAATCCATCTTAGAAATCAGACTTATGTAATAGTGACAACATCACAAATATTTACAAGGGTCATTCTAATATTGATATACAAACCAAGCTTTAGTATTAAGGCATTGACACTCGTCAAATCATACTGGTTAAAGGAACGATACCATGTTTTTTTTAAAATCATTTTCCAAAAAAACTCAAACAATTTAGGGCATAGGGTGCTTAAATAACAAACAATTATGCTAAAACAATTACATCGATGTTATGTAAACAAACTATAAGACGTTAGTTTCGATTCTGTCCTACAAGCGAAATAACATAATGATGGTGTAAATTTTAACATCCCAGTCTTTGTAGAGTGTACCTACAGGAGATAATTAACTGACCAAATCACCAGTAAAACACCAATAATGTAGAACATTCTTTTGAAACCAAACATTAGTAACTTAACTGTCTAAAATTTAGAAAGTTTAATTAACGAATTAATTGTAGAGTAATATCGAAGTAAGAAGTGTTGGAACACTGTCTTCATTATGATAAACAACTATAACTAAACAGGTTAATATTAAACTGAATATTTTTTTACAATTTGGTTATTTTTCAAATTGACAGCTTAAAATGTTCAATATAGTCCGAAAATTGCCGTCGAAACAGGTTTTTAAAGCAACACATTTTTCTGTTACCATTTTCCCTCCAACATGTGGAAAAAAAATGCTCCAGATTTAACAAATCAATCTAATTTTTCTAAACCAACAATTAAAAAATTGATAAATTCAAGTTAATTGTCAGCAAAATAACCAACATTTTGTCATATTTGAGTACCAAGGAATAATCAAATCTACCCCCTCCTCTTGTTTCGCTTGGTTTCAGCAGCAAAGGATAAACAAATCTATCCCTTGAACTTTTCGGCTAGGTTTGAGGAACAAGGGATATAATATTATTTATCCCCTCCTCCTTTGGATTTAAGGAATAAATAAAGGTATAATATTAATAACATTCTATTTCCTTCTTTTTTGGGGCTGGGTTTGAGGAACAAGGGATAGAAAAATTATAACCACTCGAACCACAAGTAAATTTGTGGGTATTTTTATTTTGATGTTATGATGCAATAATAGTTCTGAGTACAAAATGTGGCAAATTGTTTTGCTAACTAAAAGGAATAAATCAAATGACTGTTAAACATATTTTTTAAAGTACACCAGTTTCTAACTACGTCCACCAGCAATATAGTATGGAGAAAAACAGCAACCATGTGTAAATCTCTTTCGGGAGGAGTGTTGGCTTTAAAAAGAGCCGGTGTTGGTCTTCATTCTAGATTATTTAATCTTCATTATAAATTGCAATTTAAAGGTTCTGGACAAGAGCTTGAAAATAAACTTACAAATCTTACCTTATAATTACAATATAGGGTCTATAGTTACTTTATTATTTGAAGTTAAAGGCAGTGGACACTATTGGTAATTACTCAAAATAATTGTTAGCATAAAAACTTACTTGAGCTGTTGATAGTATAAAGCATTGTGAGAAACGGCTCCCTCTGAAGTAACGTAGTTTTTGAGAAAGAAGTTATTTTCCACGAGTTTGATTTCGAGACCTCAGAATTAGATTTTGAGGTCCCGAAATCAAGCATCTGAAAGCACACAACTTTTTGTGACAAGGGAGTTTTTTTTCCATTATTATTTCGCAACTTCGACGACCAATTGAGTTCAAATTTAAATGTTTATAATGTTGTGCATATGTTGAGATACACCAAGTGAGAAGACTGGTCTTTGACCATTACTAATAGTGTCCAGTGGCTTTAAAATGGTATGTATATGTTTGGTAATGACTCTAAATTATTCTTCCTGCGTGAACATTATTTGCTCCGGTGATATCTCAAAAACGCGACCACCTTTAGAAGTGAGGATTTGACTGAATAGTTTTATTGTTTATCTCTATGATTCAAACATTCGAATAGCTACGACGTTCGGTATCTGTATCAACTTTTTTTTTTCAAAAAAGGTTATTATCTACATAATTGAGTAAGCAAAAAACGTTCAGTATTATTAATCAAATCAATGATTAAGGTTAAATAATTTGTTTTTATAAGTTACTATCCACTAAACACACAAGCGCTCTATCCATAATGATATTCCGTAGTAACGGTAAGTCATATACGAAGACTTTCCATCTGTGGTAAAAAACTGCAAATTAAGTCTTAACTTTCAATTACAAAAAGTTAAACTGAAAATCAAACATATGCATTTTGTAAATGATTAATTGAGCGTACAAGGAATGATAACCTAATCATCTTCCCCTACAACATATAAACCAATCAATTTGAATAGTTAAAATGAAATATCAACAATACGCACCAAACTATTAGGTCGACATAACCTTCCAAAATGTGCCAGATTGAGGGAACATACAATTATTTTTGATTTAATTTGATGAAGACGTTTAATGGTCTGTCTAGTGGGCACAATTGTCCCATAGTTTGTTTCTTAGCCTTACTAAGGTATGATCTGTGGATTGAAATTAGTAATACATGGCTCATTGAAATTCATTTCAACCTCAAAGACCGAAACATCGAAACTAACAAACCAGCTTGGCTGAGGTGTAGATGTGACGTTGTAGGTCAAGGTAGATTCTGGCACCCCTTTGACTGTCACTTCGAAGCGACCGTTATCGTATGTGATCGTGACTGGTACGTCGATGTAGGTTACGCGGGTATCGTTTGCGTCGTAATTGGACTGAAGGACCATCCACGATTCAGAGGCCCGTTCTTTGATGGCAGCATGAGAAAAGCCCAGATCTACAACAAAGTATATCAAAAGTAACCACAACTTCATCCTCGTCCTTATCATTTTTAGCCTTCCAGATCATCTCATAATCACGTTTAAACAAACGTTTTTTAAAGTCTTCATTTGAAAATAACCCAACTGAAGATATTGTTGCTGTCGCTTTGTTTTAACGCACCATTGTTTACATTAAACTTTTAATTAGGTAGGGCTTTACAAGTGAAAGCAGGTATACAGTCAATTGTACTAAAATAATTTAGCCCCTCGCCCCCAAAAATAAATAACATAAACATAAAACAAAAATATCAACAGCTTCAAACTATTTGGCAATTAAAAGTAGGAAAACCACACAATTATCTTAAAAACTATTGTATTCTAAACCGTCCGTATCCATTAAAATTGCTCATGGCACTTGCTCCAATACAAAAGTTCCTATGTTGATATCTTTCGGTGGTGCAAAAAGCAAGAAGGGGTGCTGAATAAAAAAGCAGCAGATTCAACAGTGGTTCAAATTCTCTAAAAATAAATAAAAACAATGCAGAATAGAACGAACAAATGTGAACTCTTTATTGATTACATTATTGATTACAAACATTTAAAATTAACTTCAGCAAAGATCACTTAGTACTGTTTTGTTGAAGCTGGTCTTTAAAATGAAATTGTGAAACGAGAAAGAACACGATAGTGCGGTGATGCAGTTATGTTTAATCCACTCAGCGGTAACTATCTATCAGATGACAATGATAATTTGAAATTATTTGAAATTACTTTAGTAGACCTTTGAAAATGATACCATGTTTATACTTACAGACTCGGTACAACGCAGCATCAATACCAGGAACATACGGGGAAAAGTACACCCATACAGAAAAATCGCTGGTGAACTGTAGTCTCACCGGTGACGTCATCGGCAGCTCAAGCTCCATATTACCAACAAACCGATACGTATTTTGAGCACAGAGTAAAGTTCCTTCAACTGTTGCTCCTGAAATAAATTGAGTTAATGGTCTAGTGATAAAGAAATCAGCAACAAAGCGAACACACGACAGATAATAATAACAATCACATTTGACAGATAGCCAGGGCCCATTTCAGCAGAACAAAAAAAATATATATTTATATTCATATATCTATTCATATATAGATATACAATTTGTAGGGGAGATGGCCTTAGCTTGCGGTGGACCTTCGTCAGAGGCATTAACAAGTAACAACAAAAACATATCCATGGATATGGTAAACGAAAAAAAGAAAGAGAACAAGTAACCCGTTTGAAAATAGTTGCTCTGTTGAATCAGCATTCAAAAGTAAAAAAGAATAGTTCAATTTCGCCATTTCATCATTCACTGCTGAAATATAAGACCATTCAATTTCAATATGCCGTAATACTCATTCAATGTTGTATTAGCATGCAGCAAGATCGAGTCAATCATTCCATTTCATCAAGTGTAAGTAGGTAATGGAAATTCAACTTAAGAATGGCCACGATTTGGTCTTGGATGCCTATAAATGAATAAGATCAACTGAAATTAATCTGAGCGCGAAAAAAGAAATCATTTTCGCTCGAAATGAAAGTTGAATATATTGATTGTGTAGTAAAGTAATGGTCTCTACGGTAAATAGAGTTATGCAATAAACCAGTCGGGCGTGACCGGTTGGCTGGGCTGCACCACGCACCCCTAGACATGTGGCAGTCCGAATCCAGTCAACTGCAACATTAGACATGTCCTATATATCTGTACTGTCTTTTTGGAACAGTGAGCTTCGGCGGACTCCCACCTACGAGCTAGGCGTTGGTAACTATAAGTATATTTATAGGCCTCTACATACAACAATTGCTTTTAAGAAACCCTTAATTGTTTGAGTGGTTTAGGATAACTTACCTAAATTTGGAGGCTCTTTATGGAATTGAATGAAATTGTGCTAAAATTGGCCGCGAAAACCTTATCAAACCACCCAAAACACACAAAGTGTTCCGAAAATTCAGAATCCAAGTTTATTTCCACCAAACTGTAGTGTAGAATTTTTTATTTTAATTTTGTGCAAGGAATTTCTGCACCACAATATGCGTAGTGGGCTTAAATTTATTCATTGGTATAGTTTTCTTTAGGATTGGTACTGCTATGAACATTTAATTCAGTGTGTTTTCTGATTATTATCTTTGTTGAAAGATTACTGAATTAAAAAAGTGCCGGTCATAATTTTTGACCCGAAAAAAAGAATCTGCATTGGAAATACTCCTTTCGGGTCAGCATCTGGGTCAGGTTGACTGCTAATGCGGGTCAAGTGGACCTAGCAATTAGGAAGGCACAAACATGCCATTCTCGCGGCTTATTATTACTATTTTAAATGCCAAAAGTTATTGTGATAAATAAAACAATATTAAAGCTGATTCAGCAACTAAACGTTATCATAACACGTTAATGCACTGCATTGTGAGTTAACAGTTTAATGCCGGTATTCAAGTTGAATCTGATAGCTTAGCTCAGAGAATTGTGGTTTTCCTTATATACAACATAATCACATGGAGGCTTTATATGAACATAATTAAATACCAGGAAATGAGGAGTTCTTCTTACTTAACTGTTTTCTTTTAATGGGGTCCCAATTATTATGTTAACTTGAATTAGAAGCAGATCGGGAGAGGCTCAAAATGTCGAATGACTACCCAAAGCAGAATAAAATTCGCTATCAATAAAACAGCTAGACAGACTTATAAGCCAACCCTATCTTCGTAAATCAAACACAGTCGTCATATTTAAGTATTGTAGTTTCAATAAACAAACAGCAGCAGGTTTTTTGTATACGAACCTCACCGATCCTCAAAATGTTGGAACATGGGCCAAACACTTTGAAACACTGAACTCAATACAATAAGGACGCGTTATTTTTTTAGGGGTAATAACCCTCCCCAAATAAAAATAACAACATATAAAATAAAAATACACAATACTGTTACGACGGTGTCTTATGTTAGGCTTGTTGCTATTCAAACAACCATTTACATAAAAAACTGTACTTAACTAATATTATATGTTCTCGATCCTCTAAATTCATTCAGAATCTTTTCTTACGGACACAGACATTAACAAATAACATTACTTACTCTGTAGGGGTGACTCTGTGCGACAGGTTGATCTGAAACCGGTAAATGCCCTTATTTGTAAAGCCGAAAAGTTTTCTCCATCCACTGCAGAGATCATCGTAGAGCACATTTCTCCCTTCAAGGGCAGGACGTAGAAAATTACGGCCAAAGTGAGGGCAAGAATAAGAGAAACAAAATCACGCGAACATTTCTTCACTATCGAATCCATGCTTGGTAGAAGTCTTGCAAACCAATTTTGCGATACAATCATGAGACGTGCTAGCGGTTTGTTGTTCTGGTGTGTTTAGGTAGCTACGTTCTCTGTTGTCTCGTATAAGAGTGCGGTGCCCATAGCAACCGAAATTAAGGGTTTACTAAGGGTTTACACTTATAAACGCGCTCACCGTGAACACGCCCCGTTTGGAAGTTGCGATCACAAGTTTTTAAAATAATGATGGCGATTTGTACAGCAGGAATAGGCAAACGCCGTCAAAAACCACGCAATTTCGCTACAGCAGGAATAGGCAAACGCCGTCAAAAACCACGCAATTTCGCACGAGAATTCCCATGTACTAGTTGCTGCAGAGTAGCATAATTTATACATTTCTTTCAACATTTAACTTTGTTAAATTTTCTAATAATGTGCTTGTAGTGTAGTATTGTAGGAACGGAATAAAGGCAAAATATTTTCATTTTTTCATTATCAGCAAGTAACAAAGGCTGAACTATCTTATCAATATTTTTATTTAAGACTATTTAAAAGCTTTGTTTGAATAGGTATGTATTCATTAAATATCCACAACAATATTTTTTCTTTTAATTGTAATAATTGTTACAAATTTTAATTAATTAGCCACTTTACAGAGGGGTGAATATCTAATTAGCCAACGTGGTAAGAACAGTATCTCTGGGATACTGTTTATTCGTATGCCGGCATAAAACATATGCCGGCCAACGAAAACACTGCGTTGTCACGGAATAACAAAGCTATGTCCACATATTGGGAGTTCCAAATGTTTTCCTTAATGGCTTGGGTGACATGCAACCCCAGCCCACTATTATTTTGAACAGATGGAATTGGGGTGGGTCTCGC
>JAUELU010105713.1:0-10983 GCA_032357145.1 Evasterias troschelii | reverse complement strand
ACTGTTTTCGTGGGGATATACCAAGTGAGGATACTGGTCTTTGAAATTTACCAAAAGTATAAACTCCCTTTAATACCTGCAACTAAATTTAACCCTAACTTAACTTCGGTAATTTTCCGAAAATAACATTATAATAATATTAAATCTGACTCTTATCAGAGCCACTAGATTGAGCCAAAATGTCTTCAAAAGACATCATATATAATCCCGTCTCCGTTTTCTGTTAATACCTGCAACTAAATTTACCCTTAACTCAACTACCCGGTAATTTTCCGAAACTAACATTATAATATTCAATCTGACAGATCGAAAATATTATGATGCTAACCAACAACAACTCATCCAAGAGAAAATTATTCGTCTAAAATACTTACAAAGTATTTCAGACAAGAACACCATTTTACAAAATAAAAATAAATCTTGAATACAATTGCTGCCTTGTTCTTCATCAATTCCAAAAAGTCAGGAAAAATTATACCATGCACCAGTCAATTTTCTTTTTCTGCTTTACTCAAAAATAGCCCACATTTAAAATAAGTCTCACACAAACGTACTTCATATTATTCTTTTGCCACATAACCTTAAATAAATTTGCAAAGTTAACTATTTTCAAAGGTAGGTGCGTGAACTTGTACACAAGCATAACACGAGGGTGCCAAAGGCTAATGTCACGCTGCCTTTGCAAAAAGGGGTGGACAATGCATCTGACCAGGTTGTTACTGCTTCTGTTGATTTCCCAGCATGTTAATATAATACTTAATAGCAGAAATTTGTTAACAATTTGGGGGGGGGGGTGATAAATCTTGCTATATATAGGCATAAACATTTTTGGGGGGTGATGATTCTTGCTATAGTGCCGCCGCGTCGACAGGCCCTTGACTCAAACCACTTTCTTTATGACGGCACGGGACGCTGCTCAATGGGGCTCGCTTGAGGATCCTCAGCCTTGAATGTACTCGTGGTCGTGGAAGAGTGGGGCAAGGGTCTTGATCGGTGCTCCAACGAGAGGCCTCGACTCAGGAGAGCAGAGAGGTTTTTTTTGAGTGCTTTGAGATCGGGAAAGTTGGATGGAATAGTTTAAAAGCACTGCGGTTGCTCACCGTCAACAACAGCCGAGGGTGCGAATTATCACAAAACAAGTTACATAATATTTTTAACATAACTAGTCCCCTGTACGTTTACGTAACTATTAGGCACTTTGCTTGGCACCTTTGACAACAGTGTCTGTGGTCAAAGACCACATCGCCTTATTTACAAAACGAGTTATCTTCTGCATTTGTTATTTCCTGGCAAGAAGGACACTTGTCAAATGAAAAAACATGTAGGCCTACTGTAATTACACCATGAACCAAAACAATAACAGCTGCTAAGCAAGTCTTGATAGTGCTCTCTGTCTTCATATTAAATGTAAACAGAAAAGATGAAAACCAATCATGCGCTGTTATTTCCATAACCTGGAAGATTTTGAAAGTTTCTTCCCCCCTAGCTAAATAGTACTTACACCCAAACCAGGCTTGGTGACGCTTTTGTAATCTTGAGTAACATTATCTACATCTTGGAAAATTTCAAAACACAATCAAAAATAACATCCACTCCACCCCCAACCAAGCTTTAAAAACATTATAGTGTCTGGCTTCCTTGCGAGCAAGGTTTAACAACATTTCAATTATAGAACGCACGCTCTGTAAACTTTGTCCTTCCAAACAGTATGCTCTGGTTGTACCAAGAAGGAGTAATTCAAGTGTAAAACAAAAGCTGTTCGTGCACGCCGAGGGTAATTTGCCTCAACATTATTTCAGAGAGGAATACTGTATTGATTAGACATTTGGGGATTACCGTTCGACAGTGCAATGCTGACGGCGTTCTTTACATTTTGGGTAGACATGGATATTGGACACGTTTGTTTTATAGAACACCACGGCGCTCCTTGTACAATAAGCAATTCTGAGCAACGGTATAGTTACTCATGTCACATTGAACACATAATCAAAACTGTCTGTGTCTGATTGATTCTCGGGGCTGGTACAATACTCAAACACATGTACAACTCAACCATTACATAATACATGACCTTTGGTGGCTGATATTGAAAGCCCAGTGCTCTTCACTTGTATTATTTCAGATATGATGACGCAAGAACCTGGAGATGTGGGGCAAACATGCGGAGGCGGCTGCACGGTGCGGACTAGCTGGGGGGTCACAGTCACCGATGATCGAAGTACACCATGTCGAGCAATGAAAGAAAGAACTTCCTTCCTGTCAAACAGACTATTAATTCTAGCGGAAATGTAGACGCTATTTTTGTCTGTTGTTTAGATAGGTTGCATAAAGTAGCCAGTTTGTTTATTTGTTTGTTTGAGTTTCCAAATGACGCTAGAGGGCGCGCTAACAAATTTAAGGTCGCCTTAAAAAATTGAAGTTGCTTTAAAGGGTGTGTACAACATTGGTAATTGCCAAAGACCTGCATCCAAACTTGATGTGACCCAATATGTACATAAAATAACAAACCTGTGAAAGTTTAAGCGAAATCAGTCTTCGGAGTCATGAGAAAACAGTGAAAAACACCCTTATGTGTTTTAACTTCTTTTCAAAATTCGGAATTTATCCTGCAGGATAAATACTGTTATTTTACTCATTTCCTAAAAACTATGGCATTTCAAGCAAAACTATTTCAAGGAAAGTTTTCCACCATGACCATCTTTATACCATGTAAGTTATGTACAAATCTGTGAACATTTATATTTTCATTCTTACCAATGTTGTATACACCCTTTAAATATCCTTTATTATGGGTGCACGAGTTGCTGATCATTTATACAACTTTTAACCTCTCGCATTAAAAATAATGAACACTTAATGGCGTTCGGGGACATTGTTTTGAAAAGTACAAACTTTTTTAAAGCAAAGTATACTTTTGGTTTTTTGAATACGACATAAATGTAGCTTTTTTTTTGTAAGTAACCAGTGAAAAGCCAGCGGGAGCTTTTTTCAGATACCAACGAATATCTGGAGCAGTTTTGTCCACGCATGAAGAATTATCCGTCATTGGAATATACCGTGACAATCTGAGAAACGTTTCTGCGAGAAAATATTCAAATTTGGGGGGATAAAACTTATATGTTTATATGTACACATCACTTCGAAATGAAATAATTCTTAAAATGCTTTATGCTATCAAAAGCTGATGTACACTTACCAAGTAGGTTTTTCTTGCCATTGATTTTAAGAGTAATTACCAAACGTATACGTTCCCTTTAGATAATAAAGACAGACTTAGGATCGAGTCATCTAATGCATAATGCTTTAAACAACAAACTTAAACAATGTGTTATTAAATATGGCCAGACTTTCGACCCTAAAAGAGTCTTTCTCATAAAGGCTCCTTTTTTTTAGAACGACACCAATGCACTACTACTCGAATGAGCTATCGCTAGAGGTCGCTGTTGTAAACTGGCTATATATTTAAGAGTTGATAATAAGCAGCTGTTGAGACTGCTGGTAACCCGTAAAAGCCTAATGAGTCAACGATAACAACAATTTAAAAAAAAATAATAAAAACAACACTTACGATGAGAATCAAGACGAATATCTGTCTTGCGATGATCGCCAGCTGTGGGTCGGTAAAATATTGACATGAAACACTCAATCCCCGATTAACAAAAAACAAAAAACATACAAAATGTATTAATTAATTTCGACTTCTATTAAAACTCATTTAGTGATTTATTCAAGATAATAACAATAACCAAACTAATCAATAGCCACTTAAAGGGTCTGTATACGTTTGGGAATGACTCTAAAAATTAATGGCAATAAAAACTTACTTGGTGAAAAGTACAGCAGCTTTGGATAGTATAATGCATTTTGAGAAACTTTTCACTTCGAAATACTACGGTTACAGAAAAATCTCTTTTTATCCCCCAAAATTTGAATCTGAGAAGCGCTACGGCTGTAAGGCTTCTCAAATTGAGTATTCCTATAGGGAATATTCTTCCTGCATGTAAATATGTGTTCTGGTTTTTTGGTGATATCTCAAAATCGTGACCACCTTTTGAAGTGAAATTTTCACAGGTTAGTTTTATTGCATATACCTACATTTATATAGGATTAACACAATCAGTAGGCTCCAATTACCAAATGTATACAGCACCTTTAAGTTAATATGCGCTTTTAAATCAAGTATCATTTTACACTATAATTGCTTCCCCTGGTCGTTGCACCTTCAGTGTTCCTGAATCAACCTCAACTCCTAAGAAGTATACAACCAATAAGTTCTCGTGATGATAATCATTCACATCAACAATCTCTACACATGCAGGTAACCCTCTACTCCTTGGCGAGGAGAAGCAATTAAAGTAAAGTGTCTTGCTCACACAAGTGCCATGACTGGGATTTGAGTCCGATCACCCGACAGTTTGGCTCCAACACGACAAAATGTTCGATTATTTTTTAATAAGCATCTCCAACACCTCTGAATACAAGTAGGCCTACAAGTTTAATAGCATAAAATATATAAGTCTTCACCATGCCAGCTTGCCTCTTTCAAAAACTTGGTACAAAAAATGAATAAAAACTTCAAATCTAAAACTTACTTAACATAAATTTGATACAGGTGCCATTCACCCATTCAATATTTCTTTCAAAGTTCATCATTTGTTTCTTCAAAGCTAGTTGATTTACAAACAAATAACTTTAAAATGGCATTCCATTTTGAAATAATGTATGAAATTATAGGTGGCTTTGTGATACAAAGTTATTTTAAACATAGATGAGAGGTGCTCTTTAAGACAATTTGAAATTAGACATGTATTTCAATATTGGCATTATTATATTTTCATTGCAGTAGGTTCGGACGAAATTTAAAGTAATAATTTTAATAAAATATAAAAAGGTTTCTTGGTCAACACCAAGCAATTGGAATTGAAGCTTTGCAAGGTGTTGGGAGTGAGAGAAAAACTAGTTTACAGGAAGACAACCATGTATCAATCTCTTCTTAACATAGAGATGCCAGAGTTGAGACAAGTCTTGCTGTTTCAAACAGTTTGCTCTTTTCAAACAAGTTAATCTTACTGCTTACTTCTTACGCTCAATCCAAGATGTCATTGTGGCCTGAATACTTTTTGTTAATCTTTTTCTCCATCATCTGAACTCTATTCCTTGGGGTTTTTTTTTCACCCAGTCATCAGTCAGAGGGACATCATCTCTGAGAATGCACCAATTTCACGTCCTGCTGTTGGCTCCAGGTTATCCCAATACCTCCAGTTGGTTCTGAAATTTATAGATAAATTATAGGCAGAGCAACAAATCTAAAGGTGTATTGTGTACAACATTTGTACTTTAAATATACCACAATCATTTCCATCCTCCAGTTTTCAATAAATAAAACATCAAAACCGGTGAAAATGTCATCACAATTAGGATTGGTAATTTATCATAAACAGTTTTTCAGATGGAAAAGTATTGAAGTATATGAACTTTAAAATCACTATACTCCTGGTGTACATGCAGTGAGTTTTTCTGACAAACCATAGCAGTGCACTGTATTAAATATGTGTAATGTCATACAATTTAATTTAGGGTTGAACAAACACAAATTTACAAGAGTGGGATTTGAACCAAACACGTCTGGGTTAACTTGCCAGCGCTCTACCATCTGAGCTGTCTAGCATTTTGTCAATGTTATTTAATTTATTCTGCCAAGGACTCTCAGAAAAGTGAACTTAATCACTAAATTAGCCGATAACCCAATGAGGAGAAGACAAGGAAGAAAGTTTCAGTTTAAGATGTCTACATAATTATTACAGGGAAAACTCACGCAGTCTAGTAGGGACTGAAAATCCAATCCACATAGTGCCCTCGGCGTGATTTGCACCAGGATCCTTAAAGGGGCACATTGCCTTGGATCGGACGAGTTGGTCTATATAATGCATGTGGTTAGAAAGATGTTGTAAAAGTAGAACACAATGATCTACACAAATATGCCTTGAATTGCGTGGTTTTCCTTTTACATCGTCAACTAACACGATCGGCCATTTATCCCAATATCCGTGTTAGTTCGCAAAGTAAAAGGAAAACCACGCAATTTCGAGGCATATTTGTGTGGATCATTGTATTCTACTTTTACACCATCTTTCTAGCCATATGCACAAAACCTTTAAGGTTTGAAGACAAGGAAAGAAACCACTCTGCTAACCCGACCACCAATATGCCTTTGTTGGAGGGAAACTGACTGGGTAAACTTTAAATAATTTGGGGCTGAACAAAGACAAATTTACTAGAGCAGGATTTGATCCAACGAACTCCCAATTAACATGCCAGTGCACTACCAACTGAGCAATCTAGCCTACATGTTCAGAGTTGTAACTAATGGGGAGTGGGCGCGGGGGGGGGGGGGTGCCCCCGTCCCCCCCCCCCCCCCCGCTAATAACTGATGTGCACCCCCCCCCCCATTTGAAATTTTGCATTTTGAGAGTGGATATTTCCAGAGTAAAATATTTCAATTTATACACTTTAATGTGATAATTGCGATGATTTTAAAACTATTTTTCAAGACAATATATAATGTTCTTACACTTAAGCCAGTTTATCTTGTAAAAAATAGTAAATTAAACTAAAAAAGGCGATGAAAAGGGGCTTTTTTAAAAAAGGCAAACAGAAACTTGGCAAGAAATGCCCCAGATCAGAATGGTGAAACCCCTTTGTGCCCCTAAAAGAAATTACCCTACGGTGCTGCCTACTTTGGCAGTCTCCCTATTTTGTCAATACCTTTGTTCAGGGGTGCCAGTCAGAAGCCATACAGCCTGAAATTGCTGTGTAGCCAGGGGTGGATTTCACAAAGGTAGTCCTAACTTAGGACTGGTCCTATCTCTTAGCATTGCCTAGGACTAGTCCTAAGTTAGGACTACCTTTGTGAAATCCATCCCAGGGATCACAACCAAGTTTATGATACAACCTGTGAAGTGGAAGAAAGCAGAGTAATCACCTCATAGGGACGCAACTTTTTAATTAGTTGAGCTTCTGACTGGCACCCCAAAACAAAGACCTTGACAAAATAGGGAGACCACTAACTGTAATGCTAGATAGCTTAGTAAGCAGGTCGCAGGTTCACGTCCCTCACTAGTCAACTTTTCTTTGTTCAACTTAAAGTTCAAAGCTTCAAATGATTAGAGTCATTATTATGTGTTTAAAGTTTAAGATACTCACTTTTCATAATAGTATTTGTAGTGACTAATACCCAAACTTTTCCATGAGCCTTTGTTGCCAGCACTTGGTGGAAGTCGTCCTCGCTCTTCAGCCAGCTGCCAACCAAAAAAGTAACAACTTTATTAAAATAATAATGTGCATTTTTGGGCTGTCAAACCAAGTCCTTTTGTTTATTTTATAACACATCTCCTACTGGCTGTGTATTCTGGTGTGGTTGGCTCAAACATGGTCTGGCATGAGAACTCACATATATGGGCTAGTGAAATTTGCACAGCAATGAACGAGAGAAGACATTGGTCTGTACAAGAAATCTCATAATATGTGCATAATGTTTGAGATATAGTTCCCAAATAGAGCAAATAATATACTCAAAATTTTGACTGGTTTCAGCGCCCTCTCTTGTTGTGAACTGTCTACACTCAACTAAAAAATAAACAGGGAAACTAAAAGCATTCCTTTTGCTTGTTGAATTGCTCTTTTTAGAATGCTAACTGTTGAATTTAAACACTTATGGACTGACATAACTCGGTCACTATTAAATTGCACATATATCTCCCCTTGGGCCTGTAAGTGACCAGAAGAGGGTCATATTGACCTTTGCCTCTGGAAGTGGCTAACCCAGTTCTGTGCACAAGTGACCTTATTGCCAGTCTATACCTGTAGACTACCCATCAGGAGTCAATGGGATGGCGAACAGGGGTGGGGGGCCCAGCATGTTTAATTGCCCTTTTATGCTTAATACAACAAAAGTACACAGCATTTGGGTGAAAGAGAATTTTTGGTACAACTTTTGTGCATGAACTGATGTATGAATGGTGAAATAGTTTTGGTTTTGTTTAATGGGCTTGCCGGTGGATACAAAGGTGGACCATGTGCATTGAGGCCCTTTTCTGGTGTGGCAGGAAATTTTGTCCCAAGACCGGATTACCTGAAAGTGTCTCAAGAGAGAGGGGGAGAGAGAGTGAGAGAGACTCTTCCCAGAATGCCTGCCTCCCTCTACAAATTTTGTCCACCTTCTATCCGCTCAGGAAATTTGGGCCTCCACAGTAACAAAGTAACGACTAATACGAACCATTTGTTCATTGTTTTAAGCTAGTTTGGTTGGTGAGACATTGGGAGTGGGTGAGAAGTTAACAATCTGTGAAAGTTCAGATTTAAACAAGTCATTGTTTCCCCCTTTGATATCAACTAATCCTATATTTTGTCTTAAAGCAATTCAAAAGTAGAATGTTACTGATGCATTACCTCTTCAGCTATTGCTTTGATATGGTGTGGCTCGAATCCGCAGCATCCTCCGATGTAACGAACTCCCAGCTCATAAGCCTCTCTTGCAAAACGATGAACATCAATACGGGTCAAGGCACGGGGCTCCATTGCTGCATAACAAATAAAAGAGAACATTTTCAACTCATCAAACCTGGCCTGTAGTTTAAACAGAGGCCAAGGTCTCTGTTCCTTTATTGCCCTTAGTCTTGGTACCCCTTCAGACTTTTAAATAGAATGGTCTTTGCACAACAAAAGGCCTTACCCTTCAAATGTTAAACCTCACATGTGTAAAACTTAAGACTTTTCAGTTTCTCCACAAGAAAAAATCCACAATAGTTTCACTAATTTGACTGTACATCAGCTTCTGAAGCAATTGACTTTAATAGTTCAAATTTTAGACTAATTCAACCCTATAGAGGCCATTCATTTCTGTATTCATCACAATATGCCCATACATGGCTACTGTTTATGAATTAATTTTTTCCCTAAAAATACCTTTAAAAAAACAATATGAAACAGAAATTCTGTTTTGTTCTAGAAATGTTGTTTTACAATGTAAATAGTACGTCAATATGGGAAACATTGGAAAATTTTATTTTACTACATTTGGTTTGCAATCAACATTTAAACAAGTGACTCGTGCCTCGAACTCGGACCAAGTGACTTCTGACTCGGACTAGGACTCGACCCAAGTGACTTGAGACTCGGACTCGGGCTTGACACAGGTGACTCGACTACAACACTGCATAGTGGTAGCTGAGCGGTCCGCTAGTGGTAGCCAATGTCACACCACCGGAGGCCTGCCACTAAGGAACCAACAGTGAACTGGCATCGTTAGCCAATGGCATACCACCAGAGGCCTGCCGCTGAAGAACTATCAGCGGATTGAAAATCGATAACCAGCGACATACCACCGAGGCTTGTCGCTCAAGAACTGACAGCCCACTGACATCGGTAACCAGTGGCATACCACCATATGCCTGCCGCTCAAGAACCGACAGCGGACCGACATCAGTAACCAGCACAAACCACCACAGGCCTGCTGTTCAAGAAATGACAGAGGACTAACATCGGTAACCAATGGCATACAACCAGAGGCCTGCCGCTCAAGGAATGACAGAGGACTTACATTGGTAACCAGCGGCATTCCACCAGAGGCCTGCCGCTCAAACAAAAATGACAGAGGGCCATTGATGGGCTGCCACTAGTGGACTGCCGCTTGCTGGTGGTCCACTATCAGCAGCCGACAGAGGTCCGACAATGGCCAGCTGTTGACCCATCATCAGTCTTCTGTCCGCTATCAACAGAGGACCACTGGGTAGCGAGCAAACAGTTGTGCCAGCGGTCGACAGAGGACCACTGGGTAGCGAGCAAACAGTTGTGCCAGCGGTCCGCCAGTGTCAGCCTGCAAGCAGTGCCACTGATGGACCGATGACGGCTTGAGTAGAAGGTCCTGTCTCCATGATATGATGTGTGTTTGAATTAGAATTGCAACATCATACCAGGCTATGAAAGCTATCAAAAATGTACACAAACCCAATGTACACAGAACTTACAAGAAACAATGTTTTTGCAAGAGCTTCTCATGTGCAAAATACGACATGTATATCAAAAAGGTGTTGTGAATGACACCTAGAATGCCCCAAGCACTAGAAAATCTTCCAGATTGTTATTTTTTTTTCAGATTTCAACTTTACTCTGTGAAAAAGAGGAAATAGCCAAGCCCAGTAATTGTTGTACACTGGATGGCCAATAGACACAATCAGTGACTGCAGCAAGAGACCCATAGTGGGTATACAATGTAAACAAACAAAGCAAGCAGTGCGTAGTATGAATGGAAACGCATGGCTGCTTCCGAGTGCTATTGTCGTAAAGCGGCAAGCAGCCATACTTTTCCATACTCATTGTGCATTACTTGCTTGGTTTGTTTACTTTGGATACCTACTATGAGTCACGTGCTGCAGTTGTCACCATGCAAAGTGATGGCGCCCTCAGTTGCCCAGTTACATTTAAGCAATAATAATAATAATACTGGGTTCTTATATACACCCCTAGGGGCATATCAAAGCGCTCAGTATTTTTTCCTGCAAGGTATGTAGAACTACGTTCCTGAAGTAAGATACCTTTTCCTTTATAACACCATGAAACGGTTTACAAGATGCTGTGGCGCATATGCTGCCGATCAACACACAGCGAGGCCCTTCTCTTTACGATAAGTGCACTGGGTTCTTTTACGTGCATTACACAACACACAGGACCTAAGGCTTTACGTCCCATCCGAAGGATGCAGCAATAATGGTTAAGTGTCTTGCTTAAGGACACAAGTGTCACAACCGGGACTCGAACCAACACCCTGCTGGTCAGAAACACCAGAGCTTGAGTCCGGTGTTCTTATCCACTCGGCCACGACACGCCACATGAGTCATTCAACTCAATATGTGGCGTGTCGTGGCCGAGCGGATAAGAGCACCGAACTCAAGCTTTGGTGTTTCTGATCAGCAGAGTGTGGGTTCG
>JAUELU010105658.1:0-10990 GCA_032357145.1 Evasterias troschelii | reverse complement strand
ATGCTGCACATTTGTCAAAGAACCATCTCTCTAAGAAACTTTCCTGTCAACTGATGTTGTTGTTTGACGAAACCAGTCAACCATTCAGATACTTTGTAGTGTACTTTTCATGACTTCCAAAGCAAATTTTTTTGTTCAATACTCCTGTAGAGGTCAACAAACTAATAGCAAAGTACTTTCTATCATTTTAGGACAGCCGAACCCGTGGGCAGACCTGGAATTTAACTGAGGCCATGAAGGCAATGGCCCCTGTTGCCCCTGGTCTTGGCCTTGGTGCCCGTTCAAAAGTTCCCAACATGATTAGACTTGATAATTTTCCAATGGAAGTCCCC
The DNA here is from genome assembly GCA_032357145.1 of Evasterias troschelii. Taxonomy (NCBI): domain Eukaryota; kingdom Metazoa; phylum Echinodermata; class Asteroidea; order Forcipulatida; family Asteriidae; genus Evasterias; species Evasterias troschelii. The sequence goes on along the minus strand of JAUELU010105658.1, from coordinate 10,658 downwards.
TTTGCAAAATGAAAATGGCCTTGTCCTACCAAAGACGAAATTCAAGGCCTGTTCACGATTTTCCCTGTTCACTTTCGGGAAATACTCAAATCCTCAGTCCAACCTCTAGCTAAAACCCTAACCTCCCTCCCATCTTCAACCCCAGGCAGATTAAATACACCATGTACAGATGTACCCTCTAATCAGGGGAAAAAGAGGAAGTGTCTTGTCATAAATTGTTCCAGGCAAGTGCATCAGCTGCTTTCTTGGACCAGCTGATTTTTGACTTCAATATGTAAAGGTGACCCTAATATTCTGGGAGGGGGTTGGGTATAAGACAAATCTGAAGAAATTCATCACCTGGAGTAAAATGCCGGAAAAAAAAGGGAAGTTTTTTGCCAGTCTATTTCTTAAGAACAATGCCGTATGCACAATTAATCAAACCAGTACATTTTATACTTAAAGTTGATTCCATTTTAGTTTCCTGGCAATTATCCAGTTTTTAATGGGGGTCTCATTAATTGCATGCTTTTTAAATTTCATTAGATGTTGTTAACTTCCTGTTTTACACATTGATTGAATTAACTTGATGTAAATTCTGGGTTGTAAAGTTTGTTTGTAAACATGAAATAAAAGGAGCTAAACTGCTCCTTTAGAGAGAAAAAAGTGAGCGGCAAAGTCGAACCTTAAAAGTACACAGACAACAACGGTTACTGTCAAAGACCAGGGGTCGATTTCACAAAACTCTTCCTAACTTAGAACTAGTCCTAGGCAATGCTAAGAGATAGGACTAGTTCTAAGTTAGGACCAGTAACTTCAGACTAATCCTATCTCTTAGCAGTGCCTAGGACTAGTCCTAAGTTAGGAAGAGTTTTGTGAAATCGACCTCAGTACCCACACTTAATGTGACCCAACACAAGAACATAGTGGGGGAAAAAAACACCTTTAACATCGATTTTGGACACGCGAGATGAAAAAGGAACTGTTTTACTAATTTCTCAAAAACTATAGTATTTTTTGTTTAAATAAATACAACAAGGGTAATTTTCAACCATGACTATCTTTATAATCTTACCAATGTTGTGCACACCCTTTAAAACCAGGGAGGAAGGAAAACAGCGGCATATTTGCATCTAGCTTATTGTGAGGATAAATGTTTCCTCTTTCAGAAACACGAGAACCTTCCATCCTGGACATCTAGAACAAACAATCCCAGCAGTTTTTTTGATGTCAGAGCTAAAGTCGGGTCAATTGATTACAATTCAAGGAAGTGGGTAGCGCATCTAAATCAACTTTTGTTTTCATTCATGCGGGGAATTCAGGAATCATAAAAATAAAAAGGTTGACTACCATCCATTGTTTTGGTTTGAACTTCACACGGCACTGATCGATATCAAATCTACAGTACTCCATACTCATTGCTTTATCTGCGACGGTTAAATCAAACTTATTGACGACGGAAGTTAATTTTTCAACGACTGAAAGTTGGACACTATGTTTTCCTTAGCATCTAAGATAAGACGGGGTTTTTTTTAAGACAAAATAATAAATGGACAAAGATTTGCTCAGCAGACAAAATCAAAGAGTCTCACAATGGGTGACTTTTTGGCACAGGCAGCAGACTTACCAGACGTATCAAAGTGTCCTTGGGTGCACATGCTCAGAAATAAAACAAATTTGAATTGGCAAATTACCTGATACATGTAAGTCTGCTGCCACCTAGTGTCCCAAAGTCTCCAGTTAAATCTTATAATAGACCTTTCTATTGCAACGTCACAGCCAAAGTTTTTGCCAACCGAGGTTAGAAAACTATGGAAAGCCATAACTGCAAATCGCAAACAGATAGGCATAGTTTGTAGCAATGTTACACAAATATTCAAAAATAATATTGAATTTGTTGGAAACAAATCAACCAATCCTGGAAGGTATTTTCAGTTCATGAATCTTTACAGAAAAATTTTGAATTTGGTCACAACATTTTTTAACACAATTGAATGTTTTGTTAACATTTGGTCATCCATGCCAACCGGCGCACTTTGTTAATCAACAATGGAAAGGTCTATAAGATCATTATGAATCCTAACAGCTCCCATCAACTAGCCAATCAACACCCACAACTCACGAGAGGCACCAATCAGAACAGTTTCCATTAAACACTGGGTCCTATAGTAGCTCTAATCTGAGTAACAGCATTTGAAACACCCTTCATCAGTCTCCTGACAATGACTAGGGCAGGCACTAGTCCAACGTTGAGGTCAAAGTTGACTCACTCATCAGCAGTAGTGGAGATAAACTTGTCCCAAGACTAGAAGTGTACCCACAGTCTCCATCCACTTTAATCTCCTACCTTGTACATCTCAAACATCATTTAAGGTGTAACTGTAAGAGTTTAAACTAGAATGACATTCTTGATCCCTTTTGCAGTTACACCAACCGTCTTTTCCACTTCTTCAGGCCAACAGTGTTGTAGTCTCAAGCATCAACATCCAACAATCAACTTGTTGGAAAGCGTTTGTTGAGTGAGCAGAGAACCACAGTATATATTACCCATAGCTTAATTATCATCAGTCTGTGCAATGTCATCTCATCTCCTAAAATGGAACTTTTGTTACACTTGAGTTTGAAAGTGCTAAAAAGTCATATCTCACTTAAACATAGCCCGGATGTGGTACACACAGAACCTAAAGTCAGCGAGGTGATACATGCAGGGAAGCTAGTGCGAGATTATTAGAAAGCTGAGATAGGGCATTGTTGCATCCAACATTTGTATATAATTATGTCGCATCTAGTCACTCAGTACTATACATTTAGTACATGACAAACAAGTAAAAGTTATGTTAGAGTCAAATTCTGTAATGTGTTTGTTATTGGATGCCTGATGAGCTTGTCTCAACATGGCCCAATTTCATAGAGCTCCTTAATAGTAAGCAAAATGTAGGCCTGATATAAACTTACTTTTCTGTAGCAGAAAAATATGCTTAAAGCATTTAAGCGTATTTCACAGGTTAGCAAGAAAATAAGGCGGCCATCTTGCGCGTTCACTATTGGCAATGTTACATCATTCGTTTTCGTGCAGTAAGCATTGGAAGGTTAGCATGCCTTTTCATGTGCTTATGGTTAGCAGCGCTATGAAATAGAAACTTGTACGTAAGCACAGAATCGACCGTTAAGCAGCTCTATGAAATTGGGCCAATGTGAAAGATAAGAAGAGAACAAATGGAAAAAACTAATTAAGGACTTACTTTTTTCGTGGTCGACGCTATCCTCTGTGGATAATGACCGAGCCCATTTACTGCTGCTTATGCCCCCAAACTTAATACCAGTGTCAGGTGGGAGTCTCCCTGGGGGTCGATGAGTCTTGGGTCGTCTGTCTTCTCCACCAAAGCGTTTGGCTCTCTCCGAAACACACAAGGGCCGCTCCTTGTCTTCTTCTACTTGCCGGGAGCTTTCTTGTGGAGCTGGCTCGGAATCTGAATCGGAACAAATTTGAAATTATTAATTTATTTATTTATTTATTTTAATTCTTTGAACAATTGAATGTTTGCATTGTTTTTTTTAAGGAGGTTTGTAAACGCAGCTGGGTATCCACACTCTGATGCTGCAAGCTGTCTGAGTACTGAGTATACAGTGCTATCGGTGTGAGGGTAAAAACCAAATTATATTTATTGACGGTGCAACAAAACTGGATAAGGTCGATCATCTCTACTAAAATGTTTACCCACCCTGCAGTTTCAAATCCTATATTGGGCAAGTGGCACAGGTACATGTACAAAATTTTGTCATGCCTCCAAGCTTCCATGTCTTCACTAATTACTTCATGGTTTGCGTGCGGGATGCATTTGTCAGAGCTGAAAGTGAAACCACTGTTTCATATTAAGAATATGCATGGAAAAGCTTAAACCACTCAACATCGGATAACATCAAATTTTTCTGAACTGACACATGGCAGACGTTTGTTCCTAGCTGGAACAATTTCAGATGGCTTTCAATATTTTACAGTCAGTTGGACGGCTGACATGAATCCACCTGGATGTTCCATTGTGTAGTGTGCACACAGGCATGCAACCTACTGTATTAAATGCTTTGTTTCACCCATATAAAGAGGGACAGAAGGTACTGGAATTTTACTTGTATCACTGTTGTCAATTTGAAATTTACATAAGACTGCAAACGCAATGAACGTGCTGTCTTGCAATAATAACAAATTCATCTTAACAAGTTTATCTTAACAAGTGCAGCGATAATATTAACTGGCATTCAAGTTTTCTGTGCAGGAAGGCAGTGCCGGTGTCAACAAGCCACGCATGGTGAGACACTGTAGCGGATTGCACGTACACAGGCAACTGTTTCACCAAGTCCCAGTGGTCACGATTTGGTAGTCCAGGTCAAAAGGCACTGCAAACAGTTAAATGGATTAACTCTTTGGATGAGTTTGTGCCTTATGCCTTTATCAAAGACCTGTTCTTTTCACATGAGCCAAGATTTGTTCCCACTCTAGTCAATTATTCTTAGTTAACCCCAAATTATTTTTAAAATGTACCCAGTCAGTTTCCCTTGTGGTTTGTAACTTGATATGAGCAAAGATTTTGTAACGATGAATTATAATGCATTGACAATAAGGCCTTTCATCTCTCTTCAGGATGCTGTTTCAATCTGGCATGAGTCAATGATCAGTCATTACATAAAGCCAATCCTATGGTCTGACCATAGAGCAAGGAACTGCGCTTCAGAAAAAACGACCATAAAATATGAGCCATTAAAATCTGTAAATCCCAATTAGAAAACGTCTTTATATGGGTGTCCAAATGGAGTTTCATTGACGAGAAAGAAATGTTCAATTTTTGAAGCAAACTGGTCAACGCAAGGATACTTAAATACTGTACAGTCCAGATGATGGCGTCTTGAGCTGTAATGCCAGAGGGGAAATCTTAAAATAAGAAGTCACTCCTGCCAAGACAGCTGCTGGGCTAAAACAGGTGGATCTCCCGGTCCTATCGCTATTACGATCCCAGAATGGCAGACTGTTTCTTTCCAACAGCTGCTTTTTCATATGATAAAACTCCCTCCCCTGCAAAATCACCAAAAACTTTAGTGACAAAATAGTGACTACTCATACTATGCTTACAATAATGGACCTTACTACAGGAATGTGAAAATTTACTACAAGGTTTTCCACATATGTAGTACAATTAGGTTGCTATGTGAGTGGCTTTGAAACATGATGAAAGATCTAAAAGACAATGTCTCCCGCTGCTAACAAAGTTATTATTAAACTTTGTTTTATCCAGAGGCCTTGGGTACATCAAATCAAATACTAACAGCATCAGGCCTTTTAAGAGGCTAACATTAGACCCCACGCCAAGACAGCAAGAACGTCGATCACAAAGTTATTAAATTATCTGAAAGGTCTGTATATGTTTGGTAATAACTTTGAAAAAACTTACGTGGTAAGAAGTAAAGCAGATTTCCACAGTATAAAGTATTTTGAGAATCGTTTCACTATGAAGTATATGGAAAAAGATTTTAGGTTTTATGCCCCAAAATTTGAAACTGCGAAAAGTTTCTTTTAGAAACCCTTTTTCAGACACGTCAGACTGTGTATTTCTAGGGATTATTCTTCCTGTGTGGGCATATTCGTTGTGGATTTTCGGCGATATCTCAAAAACACGACTACCTTTTGAATTGAAATTTTCACAGGTTAGTTTCATTGTATAATATCAACATTTAAAAAGAATTAAAATAATTGAACGGTTCCAAAAACCAAAGGTAAACTATGCCTAAAGGCCTTTGGCTACTAGAAAATCAAAACATCGGAATCGTTAAAAGTAGAGTCCCTAATCTTGATACTGCCATCACCAATACATGGGGTCCAGGCCTGGAATTACAAATGTAAGCAAACGCTATGGCCTTTGTTGCCCTGGTATTGGCCTTGGTGCCCCTTCATTTTGCAATGGAAGTGCTCTTTCAAAACAAAAATGGCCTTGCCCTCTCAAAGACAAAATTCTAGGCCTGTGGATCCATTCTAACACAGTCATAATTTTTTTTTAAATCAGCTCTTCCCCCTTCACCAAACCTTTGTCTACTTCTTTATTGTTCGTCCCTTGCTTTTTCTGTTTAGTTTTTGCCTCTCTCTCTCTCTTTCCCTAATTTCTTTCCACTCAATTGCTTCTGTTACACCAGTATATATGTTTAAACATGCATGTGTTGAATTGTCATTTAACTTTCCATGCTAGGCAAGCTAGAATTGAAACTTCAGCGCATTACAAAAATAAATAAAAAATTGAAGGACTTTATACACTGTACTCAACTTACAACAATACACATTGAAAATACATCCTTAAACACTTTCTTTGTGTTTCCAAAAATTAAGTTTCTGAATATTTACAAGAAAATATGCCACATATCAGTTTGGCTGAGTGGTTTCTTTCCTGCCTTGTTTGAATCCTGGACAGAGCATTGAACCTGGATTAAGTTTTTAGTCCCTATTGGATGGGTTTCCCTAATTTATTGGGTTTTCCCAGTAAATTTCCTCCCTCACGGCACTGAACATGTTTGGTAATTACTCAAAATATATATTAGCATAAAAACTTACTAAATTGGTAACCAGCAACAGAGAGCTGTTGATACATGTAGTATAAAACTTTGTGAGAAACCATTCCCTCTGAAGTAACATAGTTTTTGAGAAAGAGGCAATTTCTCACTAAAATAATATAAGACTTCTGGCCAGAAGCCTTTTATTCCTTTCTGAAAGCACACTAAGTTGTACAACAAGGTTGTCTTTTCTTTCGTTATTTTCTTGCAACTTTGATGACCAATTGAGCCCAAGTTTTCACAGGTATGCATATTTTGGGATACACCAAGTAACAATACTGGTCTTTGATAATTACAAAATGTGTTCAGTGCCTTTAAAACTGACATTTCATCATTATTTTCTCTAGAGACAGTCTGTATTTTCAGACCTACAAGTCAAAGTGATAGTCTTTTTTGGGGTCCTTTGGTTTATTACCAAAAAGATACAGTAATAATCATTTTAATATATCCCCTGAACACAACTTATTTACAGACTCAACACTATAAAAGCCTGGGGATCCTATAAACTGATTTTGTGTCAATTTTAAATAGGGCCTTCTCGTCAAAAGTAATAAGAAAAGCCATTGTTTTGAATGTAAATCATTTTAGACCAATGTAAATATTTATCAACACTGATAAAAAATGTATCTTTCAGTTGTCAAAGTATGTGTATCTTTCAGTTGTCAATATCTTCCAGTCATCATTTGCTAAGATTATGTTTTAAATATTTACAAGAATGTTTGCGTTTGGAATAAACTAAACCAGTAATATAAAAATGTGTATTAACCCCAAAATGCACTTTGGGAGTTTAAGCAACATAATTTCAGTTGATAAACTACAAGACTGTATTTACAAGTAAGAAAGCAACTTTCCCACCATGTAAATCAAACTGAATTTGGTAGGCACCTCTAAAGGTGTTAAAAAATTTCACTCCAGGAAATAAAAATACCGGAGTATTCATTTTCAGCAGAATTACCCCACACCTAAATGTCAGCATTATTTGCCAATATTTAACCCTTAGTCAGAACAGAGTCAACAAAAGTATCAACAACATTTCTAAGGATACGCTTGGATGACTTGTCCTGAAATTAACCTGTTGGATTTACATAAGAATGGTCTATACCCTCTACCATGGGTTCAAGGTCTACAGTCTGGCTCTTGTGAAGCCACACATTGCTGTATGGTATGCTAAGGTTGGTTTATTAGGGATTTTTTTTTTTTTTTTTTTGGCAACACTGTTAAGTTTAGTGAATATTTCTGTTGAGGTGTAAACCACATCAGCAAGCCGGAAATAAAAAATACATGGGTATTATAAGTTAACGTGGTGTTTGGACACAGTCATTCTTGGCTATTCTTACAAGTATTCTTACATCAACATTTAATAAGCAAGGAAATGATGTAGCTTCTTGTCGTCACACAAAGTATAGTTTTACTAAATAGTAAAACTATACTTTGTGTAACGACAAGAAGCTACATTATTTCCTTGCTTATTAAATGTTGATGTAAGAATACTTGTAAGAATAGCCAAGAATGACTGTGTAATAAATACATTGAAGATAATAATCACAGAACTTATAATGAGCACATATCTACCCTTAGGGTGCAGAAAGTGTCTACAAGGAAACAATACAAAACCTATACAAAATTTACAAATTCATGGAAAATAACAACGACAGTTCAAAATTAGAATGAGCGAGTTGAAAAGGCTAGTAGACATCAAATCCATTGTGAGTTGCCAAGACTTATAAGTACTTTTGACTACAGTTGAAGTTTTCCCAATGTTGATTTTGTTTTTAAACACTGAGTTTGTTTTTAAATAAAAACAAAATATCAAGGCAGTCTGAACAACTGGGGGGGGGGGGGGGGGTTAGGGGGCTGATACAATTTGGTCAATCCCATTTTTATAGTGAACAAAATGAAAGTCTGCAAAGCCACGTCGGTGTTTTTGAGTAAGTTTTATCAGGGCTACATTTTTAGGCCTCCCCCGCGCGCCCCCAACAACCTTGGCTGTTTATACTCATGTGAGCTAAAAGCAAACCATGACATCATCCCCTGAGACAGCCTTCCCTGATCTCTGTTAATACGACCCATGGGGCTTAAGCGTTCTGTAACAAACTGTGATATGTCAAAAGCCTTTAAGTAGGACATAATAAGTAGTTCCTCTACATGTTGGTTTGGTTGCTTGTTTTAGCTTTTTGTTAAATTGTGAGTTTTTTAGTTCCTTAGATAGTTAGTTCTAGAATTATCTATTTTAAAGTTAGGGTCATCGTTTGGCTTCTGTCAACGTATTGTTGATTTAAAGGCAAAATTTACAAGAAAAATACCTGTATTTCTGGCCGCAGCGTTCACAAATAGACACCATGGAAAGAACCTCAAAAAGTTGCCTTTTGACAAAATCCTTCGATTTCTAATCGACAAGGACACTTCAGACAACATAATTTCACAGGATGATTCCTACCAATTACCACTTTTTTTTAGCAAGTAAGTTTTCGGATAAAAATTACACATTTATTATTAACTTTTAAGTATGATCCTAGCTTTAAAGGATGTGCACATTGCAACATTGGTAAGTCTGCAAATACATTGTATTTAAATGTTCACATAGTCGCACATGACTCAGGCCAATGAGGTAGGCCTATAAAGATGGTCATGGTGGAAAACTTCTCTTGAAATGTTGTTGCTTGAAATGCTAAAGTTTTTAAGCACACTTTTAAACTATGACGGGGAAAAGGACGACAACAAAGCCAGAAATACTGCTATAGCCTAAATTAGAGTTATTTGAGTGATTTTAGCTAATTCATTTCAATTCAAGTCAACATTTAATACAAGGTTTGGTTTTAAAATCAATAATGTAAAATAAACTACTGATTTTTCTCAAATTAATATAATTAAACTGCATTTTTATGTGAACTTACCCAAATTAAAAAATGAAAAACAAGAGGGAAAAATTACTTTTAAATTCCAACAGAGAGCAGAATCCACCAGACAACACTTTTTTCTCCAAAACCAGAATGATGTCTGCGTAGATAAGATGAATCCTCCGATAAGATGGGCCTACTTTTGCTTTTTTTAAAATCATAAAATGAGTTGAAACAAAATTCAGTTGGATTCTGCACCTATTCCGAAACTTTTGAAAGGGCATGTACCAACCAAGACTAGGAAAATAGAGACACTGGCTTCCTTTTTGTAAATCCAGGCCTGTACTGCATCATCCCATGAAAGTAAACTTCCATGATCATCAATATAATTTTAGAAAACACATCACTACAATACGAGATAACGTTTCAATTAAATGGCAAACGAGATGGTCCAACGAAATAAAATATACATGTGACTTTAGACACCCTTGAGGCAAAATTCTAAGACTCGAAGTGAAGGCCATCACAGTATTACATTCACTTACCTTTGGCAGTTTTAGTGTCACCATCTTTTTTAATCAAGATTTGTTTCACAGACAAATGATCGAGTGACATCGACCGGCGTTTCAGACAGAACTCTAAATCTTTCGGTTTTGCAGGCAATGGGGGTTTCTTCAACGAGTCTTTCAAACTCCCCAACTTAGCTATTTGAAAAGCTTTACGAGTATTCGATGTCGTCGACAATTTACAGACTGCATCTTGATTGTGAGAACCACTTGGTGTGAATTTGGGCTTTTCCACCCGACCTGCCGGTGGAGAGGACACAAACACGAAGGCCCGTCCACTGCCGTCTTTTGGCAACTTCACCCCCGTGCATTTCCTACTGGTTGACCCTGCAGGTTTCTGCTGGTTGGTGGTACTGGCGGTATTGCATTCACTCGAGCTCTTGGTTCTTCTTACGGGAACTTTCGCGTTCTTTTCACCCTCGAACTTTTGCCTCAAGAGGTGCACATTATGAGGAGGAGAGGCCATAATTATAGCACCAGACAGCGAAAGATAATCATCAGTTTATACAAGAATAAGGAAGTACTTGTCATGTTTAATAAGTTTTGTTGACCCGCGGTGTGCGCGCAATAACAACAGTGCATGAGGGCTACGTGATTGAGCGACCCGCGCGTGAGGTCGGTAACTAGACTTCCTTCAAGCCGTCGCTCCAATAGAGAGTGAAACTTATTGTTGACGGCACCAAAC
>JAUELU010105647.1:0-10993 GCA_032357145.1 Evasterias troschelii | reverse complement strand
CAGCATCCTGTCCTGAAGCAAGTGAGATTGGGTTCGGGTTGATGGTCACAAAAGGTTGATCTGTTTTCGAGAAAACGCACGAGGAAAATAATGTATAAACATTATGATATTAAAAACAAAATTTGCATGTTTTTGTTTTGCTGTATTCAATCACTTGCTGGATATTCCATTTAAAAGTGTCGGAACAACAGGATATCGGTTTATGAGACTTAGAAAACAACCCTTGTTTCTTACACGTTATATTCAAACTGGTGGACTTCTCTCTAGTCCCCTCCCAAGCTGGGCTTTCCATGGCAACGGAGACTCTCCTTCCATCATCTCCAGGGACAGGGACAAATGTCATAGTGGTGTTGACGTCAAATGAATACTGATTATCTGATAGAGTGGTTACTGTTGTAGGTTGTGGAGTTATTTGTCTTCCTTCTATGGCCCAAGTCAGTGACGGAGCTGGTTTGACTTCCTTCATCTGGCACCAAAGGGCCACCTCCCGACCAGACGCAGCATCCACGACGTCTTGGAAGGAACACTTAGGTTGAGGATCAGCTGATGGGAAATAAAGGAATGGTCTGTGAGAGGTAGTCTCTTTTTTTTTAAATTACAGATGACAACCTTCATGTGATCTTTAATTTGAAACTAGGGAAGTACACAACTCACATTGGACAATAAGCTTTGCCTCTGCGTAATTTAAGTCTGGTCCCTTGAAGGTGTACCCAACATAGCATCTGTACACATCCTCATCTGAGAACTCTACACCATAGATATGAAGTTCAGAAACACCACCAGGGAGGTAGTGTACTCCGTAACGGTCAACTTCATCCTTGATCTCTAATGATGGAGGGTTGCGACCTTTGACCCATTTGATGGACCCAGCTACCTTCTTGGTCTTACAGGTGAAGACAACATTTCTGTCGATGAGGGCGGTTTGGTTCTGAGGAACTTGGACGAAGGGATCTGGAACAGCTATCCAATGGTAAACAACAATATAGATAATAACACCAGTTCTTTTTCCTCAACCCTTAAGAATTAATCACGGTCCTGATGCGTTCTAAAAACTCTTGGGTCAGTGATCCGAATTCTTGGTGGAATTTGATCCATTTCTGGGTCAATATGGCCCTTAATTTGGGTCAAAATGACCCTCAAAAGGGTCAAAGTGACGTATATCTAAGTTGAACCAGTTTCCGGGTTAGCCTGACCCCAAAATGAGTCAGGCCCCCTGGAACCCAGAATTGGCAATTACCAATGTTGTACACACCCTTTAAAGCAACTGCAGAGTGGCGGCAACTGTACACACCCTTAAAGGCAAAAAGGAGTTGAATTTAGTTGCTTGATCGAAAGAGATAATGCCATGGACCGAAACGCATCACAATGGCAGCGTTATCAGGCTTCGAGGAAGTAACGACATAATATTATATCATAGTTGTATCCCGCGTTTCACACAATACAGGCCGAGAGCCAACAGTGTTTCCGCAAGTATGTTGCAGAGGTTGATCCGGGGGTAGATTTCACAAAGAGATAAGATGTGATATCAATCTTAACTGTTAAGCAACCACTATGGCAATAATGACAATACGTCTTAAGATTAATCTTTTTGTGAAATCAATCCAAAGAGCTCTCAACATTTTGACAATGCTCATTAATGTTACGGATGCTGTGTGTTGTGTTTGAACTGAGATAAAATCCAAATTGAGTTTTGAAATGCGGGAGAAAACCTGAAAACAAACTATCCCTCTTTTTCTTGTTGTTGATTTCCATTAGAGAAAAGGCTCCTCATTGATTATGCATTACAGTGTGTGCGAGAAGCATAATGCAACAGAAAGTGCAGTCCTCGCACGATATTCGAACATGTTGGGGACCACTTTGGTCCCACTTTCGATCACTGACGTCTTGGGCAAAGACTAACCCGGAACTTATAAAACAGTTGCTGTTCTAACGAAACATTGACATGGGTTTCCCCATTACCAGATGGATTATACGTGGTATAAAGATGGTCATGATGGAAAACTTCCCTTGAAATAGTTTTGCTAGAAATGCCATAGTTTTTAGGAAATTAGTAAAACAATAGGCTTATCCTGCAGGATAAAATTGGATGTTTCAAAAAAGTTAAAACATAAAGTGTTTTTTGTTCACTGTTTTCTCATGAGTCCGAAGACCGATTAAGTTTGTTTTTCGTGTGTATGTTTTATAGGTCAAATCATGTGTGGATACCGGTCTTTGGCAAATTTACCAATTTTGTACACAAACTTTAAGCTACGCTGTAGAGGAAAATTCTCAACAGACTAAAGAAAATTCAACCTTTGGCTTTCGGCAAATTGCGGAGGTGGGGAAAAATGTCATCAATATTTTTACCTATGACAGTGATGTTGGTATGCTTCCTGTACATGGTGCCCTTGCCGTCATAGACTTCACAGATGTAGCGACCGTTGACAGTTGTATCATGCGCTTCCACTCTGCTTGTTATAACAAAAGGTCTACGATCGAGGGGTGAAAAGTAAAACAATTTTACATGACGTGCCATAATTGTTTTTTCGATTTAGTGACCACGGATGTATTGTTGATTCTAATTAACATTTAGAAAGATGTATTTAAGAATCTTAAGGGATGAGAACCAACCTAGGTTCGTAAGGGACTGTTTTCTCTCTGGATTCGGTGACTAGGGGTGTCGAGGTACTCCCTCTGATCCAAGAGTAGTGGGTTGGTATCATCCCATCTGCAATACAGGTCAGGTTGTATGATGTTCCATAGGGTACATACACCTGCTCCTGCTGTACACTAAGTATAGGGGAAACTGAAAACATTACGTTACATTATTTCTTGCCCCTTTGTGCAACATCGTTGACAGAAATGAAAGTTAGTGATGTTCTGTTCTTATTTCGCAAGCCGACACCATAGGTCGTGTCTGAATTGGCGGCTACTTTGGGCTACGGTTGGATCTTTTCCTCATATTGCATTGAAGTATAGGACGTCCTTAGCAACACCCTTAGCAACAGTGGTAGCCATAGCTGTAACCGCCAATTCAAATACAGCCTCACACTTGTGCAACTTGACGATGTGAATATTAATTGAAGCTTTCCTCTGATCATTTGGTCAGAATTTTGCGAAATTCGTCCAAACATGATATCATAGGACTTGACGATATGAACATTTGAAGCTTTCCTCTGATAATGTGAACAAAAGTTTATGGAGTTTGTCCAAACATGCGTATGACAGACTTACTGTATTCACAATGAGTTCCTTCTAGTCCAGGTGGACACATACAAACTCCATTGAAGCTGTGGCACTCCACTCCTTCAGCACAAGAACATGTTTGGTTACATTGACCGCCATAACGCCCAGATGGGCAACCTGTAACAGTTCAGTAAATAAAAAACATAGTTTGTTTTCCGCGTAGTAATCCCAGTCAGAGGAACTCAGTGAAAAGGTCAGAGAAGGGGGAAGGGGTTTGCAGGCAGCTTGTATTGACAACTTCATTGTTAGATGTCGGAACTTGTGAACGATAGACCCCTGACCTTGACCGCCATCGCTGAGTTGAAACAACAAACACGTGCACACATGTATGTACGAGCTCCGCACAACTCTCAACCAATGATGAGTTTTATTTACCTCAGTGAGAACTTGTGACGTCATATCGAGGGTGTCTTCACTACACGTCATCGAGTGTCAGCCAATGAGTGTATTTGTTGTAATTTTGGATGCACATTATCTGTGCGAAAGTAAACGCGAGCATGTGACATAATCACGTCTCTGACGTAAACTGTTCACAATCATGTAAGTGCACTTGTAACGTGTACATGGAAAAGTCCCTACATAAAAAAAACACAAAAACCAAAACCAAAAACAAAAACGGTTTCCAATATAAGCAATTGTGATCATTAGGGCAACTTTGGAATTTTTGCAATGTGCTGCGTCAAGTAATGTAAGTTTTCTAGGCAGCCAATATCATGGTGTTACAGTGGTTCACCGACAAATTTTATGCAACGAGTTCGTTATAACTCCTGCGTGTTTTGCATGCACGCGGTTTGAGTCTTGGCTCCACTTGGTTGCGCAAAACGCCTAGTTTTGCTTTTTTGAAACTTTTTTTATCACTATCATGACCCGCAGAAAAAATGGTCGACTTTAAACCTCGTTAAGTGGGAGCTGTGTCATCTTACAAAACCCAAATCATTCTTACCATTGATTTCAATAGTGAAATTAAAGTTGTACTCAGACTCGGGTGAGGCTTGGATGAAGATGGTTGGTATCTTGCAGAGAACATGTTGCCTTCCAACCTCAATGTAATCAAAATGAACATAAGCGACAAGACCATCCCGAAAGTCTTGTGGCACATTCTCCATCTCTGAATCCGGTACCAGCTGATCGTTTTTGCCATCTAACTTGCGGCTTCCTGAATCATTGGTTACCAAAAGATGGAGATAACGGGTGTCCGGAAGTTAGGCGTTATTTATAATTATTGTGCACACTCTTTTTTGGCAATTCCTGTGGATTTTTACAGTGAAATACTATTTACTGCGGCCGTGACCGAACATAGGCGGTGACGGCTACAGCCTTGGCTGCTACGGCTGACTCGCTACGTCATCATTCGTTGAAGTATAGGACGTCCGTATAGCAACACCCCTACAGTCGAAGCCGTCTATTTTTTAAACAGCCTAATATTGGTTTAAAAAGTAAAAACTAAAGTTATATTACTTATTTTCTCTCTGTTTTGTTTGTACTTTGTACTTTTGTTGGACCTTTCATGGAGGGGCGGCGATCAGATCTTGAGTGACACTGTTACTTTCTCGTAAGCTTATTTTCAAGTCGCATTATGATTGTTTTAAAACATTCCTCGAAATGAAACCAAAGGTGTCTCATAAGTAAGCTTAGTCACTCGCAAGCCAAAGGAAACCTGTAAACAAGGGTGCTCGCTGTGTGAAACACCGGGGTTAATAACCCCTACGTGATGCACCACCAATCCAAAGTAACAAAGTAATTATGGTAAAGTATCTTGCTCCACACCCACATACCTGTTAAAAGAACCTCCACGTGGATAGGGGATATGGATGCACTGTGGGTGCAGTACGTGGTCAATTTTCTGAATTGATCCTTTATCATGAAACCGTACCGAACATCCAAATAGAAGTTAGGGTTGGAGACGTACGCATCGAAACCACCTGTTGGTTAAAGCATTGTACAATAATCAAAGTGTTGAGAACATTAGCACCATGAATCAGCGAATTTTGAAAAGAAGGGTATACTATGGTGGCCCTGAAGGGACATCGCACATCGCAAATATCTTTGCAAATATTTGCAACATGGCAAATATTTGCAAAGATATTTGCGATATCGCAAATATTTGCAAGGATATTTGCGATTTGCGATGTCCCTTCAGGGCCACCATAGTATACCTCCAAGGATCAGTGACCATAAAAACTTACTTGCAGCTGTGGATATTTATTACCTTTATTCTTCTAAGGAATAAGGTTTTAGAAAAAGGGATTTAACAAAATTAAAGCGGTTAATTTGCTGGGCGGGGCTTAATAAATCGACCGGAGAGAGAAATAAACTTACATGTTCCATTCGGAAGTATGAGTATTTTATTACTTTGGCATAAAGTTTCAACGTTCTGCATCACTGGAGGACAGGAGACTCCGATGGAAATTAGCTGTCGGAGCAAGACATAATTTACCGAAATTTAAAAGAATCATTGTGAATATTAAATGGAATTAAAATGGCAAATTACACACAAAAACATTATGATGGGATAATTACAGTGTGTATTAAAATTGTGTACTTAACATTAGTAAGTTAGAGTAAAAATATAAATGTTCACAGATTTGCACACAACTTACATGGTATAAAGATGGCCAGGGTTGGAACTCCCCTCGAAATGCAATAGTTTTTGAGAAATTAGTAAAAACAAATAGTTTTCATATTGCAAGTCAAAAACTCAATGTTTGAAACCAGTGAAACCAATTTTTTTTTTCATGACTCCATAGACAATTTGAGCATACGTTCACATAATTATTTGTTGTTTCATGTATATTTTGGGTCATATTATATAGTGTGTATACTGGTATTTGACAATTACCAATGTGGCACATGTGCTTTTAAAAACTAATGCTTATGACTGCAATTAATGGTGGGAACATTTGTATGGGTTGAAATAGCGGAGTGTTCCATTCAACGAGGCAGAGCTGGATTTAACGGGAACGTTCCTTCTTTCCACAGATGAAAGCTGTTTTCCCATTGCACGAATGCACAACATTCGTCAGTTAGTTTAAACAGGTTTTCCCAACCATCTTCTCAGCACAACCACAAACAAATTCATTTTGACGGCCGGTGTCATAGGAAAATCTGTCCCCCCGGAGATTCTGTCCCCCATATGGGAAATTAACGTGGGCTGGAGGCGGATGATTGAAAAGAGAGCGCAAAAGTAGTTTGTATACAGTTCTCCATAATGGGGGACATAATCTCCGGGGGGCAGAATATCCGTCCACACCGGCTCATTCAACTTCACTTGATAAGTGAATGCTCCGTTAGCAGCATTCAATAATCAAAATTATTAATTCAATTTCAGCAGTATATCTTTCAATGGTCCAATAATATTATCATTCCATTCATTTAGGCCGAAAGACTCCTTCAATTTCGTAAAAGCCAGCAGCCAGAGCTGGGCCTTATTTCATAAAGCCTGTAAGCACAAAGACTTGCTAAGCACAGACAAAATTTGCTTAACAGAAACAGGTTACCTGCCAACATGCCATAAAGTTAACATTGTTGCAAATGGTGCCCCACTCATGTTTTGCTAAGCAAATAAATTGTCCAAGCAATATTTTCTTACAAACAGCTTTATTAAAATGGACCCTGGTCAACCATTCAATTTCATCAAGTTTAAATAGGCCTTTATGTAGTAGAAATTCAACTAAAAAAGGTTAAAGTGTTAACGCCTAAAAATGAAACAAAATGACTGAACGAATCTGAATGAGAAAAACTAAATCGTGTCTGCACGGAAACGAAACAGAATGCATAAATAGCTAAAACGAAACCCTACTTTGAGTATAGATTGGGGGAAATTGCGTTAATTTGGATGCGTGTTAATGAAATTGAACGAACTTTTGCAGAAATTGGCCGGGAAAATCTGAAAATCTGAACAATCTCAAGGCTAGAGCAAAATTGTCACTTTTTAATTCAAACTTATCGGTCACATATTTTAACTTTAAAGGCAACAAAGCAAAAGGAACAATTACTACAATTAAAACAAAACACATGACGACTAGGTGACATTTAATACGAGGGAAACGGCTCTGATAACAGAAGTGCATGTTATAGATCTTGTCAGCTTACTTGTGGAGCCATAACTAATATGTTTGATTTTAACGCACAAGTTGAAATTCATTGTCAATAAACGAACAAGAAAATGCAGGCTATAGCAACAAATTAATGCTCGCTTCGATGAGTCTTAAAATTACTTGATTTCATTGATTGTAAATAGGTAATAGAAACTCAATGACTCAACGAATCTGAATAAGAAAAACGAAATCATGTCTGCAAGAAAACGAAACTGAATGCATAAGTGGCCAAACAGAAACCCTGATACTTTGAGTGGATAGGGGGAAATGCGTGAATTTGAACGCGTGTTAAATGAAAATGCAATAGTAAAAAGGGATGGGACGAATAGGCACGATGACTAGTTAACAAAATATAAAATAAAAATTATGTCATGATTAATGACATGGTTTGGTTTGACTAATGAATACCTCGTGACCTAGAATCAACCAATCAGATGACAATGATCTACTTGGGTGTTATATGCATGTATGATAAAGAAAGATACATGAAATGTTTAGTTGACTTGAAGAAACTACTTTGACTCAGTGCTCAACAAAAAATAAATAAATAAATAATGTAGAATAATCGAAGAGGACAAATATGAAAATACATACCTGTTTGATATCATTATTTCGTTGAGATGGAGGAAGGAAACATGATCTATCATACACATTGGATTCCTCATTGACTCTACGTTCTGATAAAACAGAAACTGCGAACATTAATACGGTCAGAAGAAGAAGGCCTGCTTTTAGGGTGAACATCTTTCAAAACCTCAGTGTTCTCGATCTATTTGAATGTAAATAACAAAACAAACAATAACAAAAGAAACAAGTGTTTCAGATTTCTGGATGCAAAGAAAATTATTTCAGAACAAAATTGTTCCAAGGCAGATTTGCATTACCATTCGCGATCCTACCCCCGGTTTAAGAAAAAATGCAACCCTGCCAGAGTAACACCATTTGGCTATGGCTAGTCTTGAATCAAGCAGCATGATGGCATAGGACAGGCCATCCAGGACAGTCCAGGGGCCGATTTCACAAAGAGATGAGACTAGTCTTACCTGAAGTTAGGACCAGTAACTGGTTTTTACTTAAGACTAGTCCTATCTCTTAGTATTGCCTGGGACTAGTCCTAAGTTAGGAAGAACTTTTTTTGAAGAAGACACAGCTATAGGCCCTAAATGTTTTTGCGCTTGCTTTGATTGTTTGATCCTTACACTTTGCCCATCCAGTTTTTGAAGTAAAGTAACTCTCAATTAATACTTGACTATTACTCATTTTTACTGAAGTGTTTAGACTCACCTTCATGGAGTCTTTTCATCAAACTTCAGGCAGAGTTGTTTGAAGCTTGACCGCCGCTTCATTGTTCAATCAAGGAAATGATGATAGATTTATCAGAGACTTGGATTTATAAGGGACAGATTTCATCGTGGTTTCTTTTTTGTCTTTACATTCACCGCTTGACTTTGATGTATGTGTTTTATTTGACCAAAACGAAAGTGAAATTGACTCGTGTGCAACTAAGGCCAATACAAATGTTCTTTTTCCGGTTACCCGATCGATCTTAGTTTGTTACGCCGCGACCCTAAATTTTGTTTTCCTACACAATAGAGTTGCATTATTATTGATAGTCAAATCTTTCCAAATAGGAAAAGGTGACCCGGGATTAATTTGGGGTCATGTGGAATGGTACGTCAGCCCATCCCATCCAAGCATCTTCGGACGAGGCGCTTGGACCGAGCGAACGAACAGTTATAGATGATGGGCAACTAAGTGGTTTTTCATTCAGGACCCATCCATGGTCCAAGGGGTGAGGGAGCATACCATTTTTAGTCACTTAAAACGTTTCCGAAACATGTTTTAAAATCAAGAAAGAGGCACATAACATGAATATTTTTGCAACATGATTATCAAAGCATTTGTTATTTCTGTAAGTATAATCCGGGTACAATTGTAACATGAATAATTTTGCAACATGATTATAAAAGCATTTGTTATTTCTTTAATAATCCGGGTACAATAGTTTCATCTTCAATGTTTTCCTTATAAAGGACTGTATGTTATTATTATGTTATTACTATTGCTATATTTTTCTTATAACGACTAGCATTGTGACCCATAGGCCTGAAGTGACCTTGTATTGTAGATAATTTATTTTTTTAAGGTTCAGTTTTAGATGTGGGAGGAAAACCCCAAAGAGGAAAACCCAAGCAATGTGACTGAAAACAAGCTAAAAATTATCGAAGTGCTTTGAAGTTGACCCTGTTCAATCTTGGCATCCCCGAACAAAGATACTGACAAAATAGTTTTTAAAAAGACCGCCAACATAGGGCTAGACAGCTCAGTTGATAGAGTACCGGCACACGTTAAACCGGAGGTCGTTCGTTCAAATCCCGCTCTAGTCAAATTTTCTTTGTTCAACCCCAAATTCTGTACAATCTTCAAAGAGATTACACGAGAGATTTGCAACCACGATCAGATTTATGTTGTGACGTTGATATGGACAGTTCCAGTGACATTATAGCGTTGTTTACTTTTTACCAAAGATGCTCAAAGTTTTTAAGCCTATGTTTTTCTTTCCGTTATTTTTGGATATGATTGTTCAAAGTGCCTTAACTCTCAAAAAGACCTTCTATAGCGGGCGGCTATGCGCATGAGTGCTCACCCCTCTCCAATGTGGCCCTATTTAGATTACCGGCTAGCAACTCTATTCACTATGTGGGTGAGTTGTTTATTGGTTCTCTCCTGAGCCCCCCGGTTTGCCTGTGCCAAGAGGGTTTGCCCCCGGGCCCCCGGTTTGCCTTCCTCCGGTAACACCAAACACTTTCGATATGTTGCTGTGATCCGTGGTCATGGATTGATGGGGCTGGCTGCCAAACGCGATCTTGTATTCATGCAAGCTCGAACACCTTGAAGACGCGCCAGTAAGGATGAATGGCCTCCCAATAAATTATTGTAAGTTTAAACAGTATTGAAAAGTGTCAACAGATAACCGTATATTAATGTATTTACAAAATGAGAAAACTTACTAAATTACAACAATAGATCCATAGTATGTTTAAAATCAATCTAGGTTAAAATGACGAGCAATTAAAAACATTTCCAACACCCACACATGCTGTTTTTTTTTTTTTTTTTTTTTTTTTTACATCCCTGTCGAGACTTTTCCTACTGCTCTTTTCTTTGTTCCTTGTAGTAAACCTCGTCCCACAAAAAGACTTTGTACTCCGGTCTTAAGAATTTCCCTAGGGTGACCCTTTGTCTCCCCTTTTCTGCTTTGTTATCGGTCTTCATAAGGTATACAATATTAAACACTTTCTTTGAGGAATCTGTCATCCCCAATATGTACTCTTCGGATTACCATTCAAGGGACTGTAATGAACACAGTAACTAAATCACACTATTAATAACGCTCTCCCATCGCCATCAACTGCCTCCAGTTCTAAATCACCTTCCTCTCCATGGGGGAGATCGGGAATTGGCTCTTCCAATCCCAGGGGGTTGTCAGGCAAGGTTTCCCACAACAGTTTCCAGAACTGCTCTCGGTTATCCTCCCTCTGCGGACCTTGGCCGTCTAAGACGGCATTGGGCCATGTTATGTAAGAGAGAGTACGGAGCACGGTCTGGATGTCTTCGGAGAGGTTTTCCGGGTTACCAAGATCCTCAAAGATGACCGGGATGATGTCCAT
>JAUELU010105622.1:0-10994 GCA_032357145.1 Evasterias troschelii | reverse complement strand
CGCATTAAACACATGACTGACCTCCAAGGATACCCGAACACCTAGAGTTTGTTTTACAAACTCTAAATCTCTAGTTTTTGCTTGTTATTCATCAAGTGTCACAATTTTGTTTACAAGTAGCCAACCATGTAAATATTTTTGGATCATTTAAAAAATATATATTATTCATGTATTATTTATTTACAGTCTTACACAGCACAGGCAAAACAGTACATGGAAAACTACAATGAAGAAATAGCCGTTTTTAAAGCAAGTCTGACGGAGGAAGATGTGAAGATGATTGCTCAGCATAAACAACATCAAAAACTTATGAATGTTAATAAGAAGAACAGACAGGTAAAGAACATTAAAGTTTATTTAGAGTAGCCTCAAAAGTCTTACATTTTTCTAAAACCAGTTATGGTAGGTGTTGCAATTAAAGGAAATACTGTGGTAATTTCTAGGTACATGTGTACATGTATGTAGGTTAAAGTTAGTCAAACAATTTAAGTTAATTCTAAATGTTATGCATCACAAAACATGGACAATTTATGCAAATCAAGAGTTAAGAGAAGTTAGCGTTATTTAATGTTCTTTATTTTGAAATTCTATGTCAGTTTCATAGTGAATAATATGTTTCTTTCAAAGAATTGTTATCACAAGTTCCCTTAAATTTTCCAGTTTCAGGATTAGATTTAAGTAACAGATTGTAGTTTCATTTTGTTGATTGTTTATGATATTTTGTATTTATTAAAATTTCAAAATCAAAAACCTGTGTGGATTGCAGGAAACTTCAAATAATCCGGTCTTGTTTTGGACCTGTCAAAGCCATCTAATGTAGAAATACTTGGGAGATGTGTGAGCCATTGGAACAATATTGTACGGACCTTTGCCAACTCCACACAGCAGACAATTAAAACTAGATTTAAAGTGTGAAGCCTGTTGAGTGAAAGAAACCACTGTTGCTTCAGTGGATCCCAGCAGGAGAGTAAAGAGAATCCTGCCACTTTAGAGAATGTAAATGTAGATGATGCATGTATAAGCAATAAGTGAAAGGGTTGTCAAACTAACAGCTGAAGATCACTTAAGCATGGTTCTGGTTCTGCTCTAGTGTGGTCAGCCTGCACTAGTGTGTGTGAGCCTGTCTACCTGTTGAAACTATAAACTTTCAGAAAAAGGATCCAGGTGTTTTGACAGAGCAAGGACGTCCCTGCTTTGCTTTTGTGGACAAAATCTATGGGAGAACTAAGAGATGTTCTCGATTTATTGGGTCGACAAACGCAGGGGTCGCAAAGTGAGATGGAGCATTTTATTTGCAAAGACATGACATCACATACAATGTAGGCAGTCCTATGGAAGGTGACAGATCTAAATCAACTGGATTTAGCAGAACTCCTGTTAGGTTTGTGAGTACCACCCTCTGTTCTTGCTTATGGTTTCACTAACGTTACTTATGAATATCAATTACTTTACCTCCTTCCTTGTTCTATGCCTGCAACATGGAATAATTTGACCTGCAATGATTTACACTGGAGAAATTTGCCTGATATTGTTTTGAATTGATTATTTTAAAATCAAATAGGAAGTAATGAACAAGGGAAACTGACACTATACATGTGAATTCAATTTTGGGGTAAACAAAAGAAAATTAACTGGAATGGAATTTGAGCCTTTGAATTTTGTTGCAGTTTGTGTGGCTGAAGCTGCCCATTTTTAAGCAAGACCCATCTGTTACCCACACAATATTCATACAAATTAATATTTTCCACAGCTACGAGTGAGTAAATCTACAACTGCTGCTATTGTCCATACATCAACCCATGGACCTTCAGGAATCAAACCATACCTACTTTCTGACATGTGTACTCTATGGATCAGAAAAAGGTTAAGTAGTTAAAAGTGTGTATTTATTTTCGCCACAAAGGGTGAAATTCTGCCAAAAAAGTTTACTTTGCCTGGGGAGGGGCACGACTAGAAAAGAAAATAAAACCTAGGGGCATACAAATGACGACTTCAGCTACATGTAGTAAGCTGTTGAAGCATGGTAAATCACGGGACAAATGATTGGTAAAGCTTATAGTTTGTTTCACATCTTTCCTTTAACTATTTTAATTCTGGCCGCAATTCAGCTGTTAGCTGCGATAATCACATTTTTATAAACCATTTCTAATCAAATCAAATCAATTTTTGGAAAGCCAAGTTTCCCAATTCTGATCAATTGCAACATTTTTGTATTTCTGTAGCATTGCAAACTAGTATACAAATTGAACAGCTCCCATTTTCCAATTAAAGTGTAAATTACATTAATGTTAGACATGTAGGTCTTTTTGTAGGAAAATATAAACCAGGAAAATACTGGTTTTAAAACAAGTTACATTGAGATTTTCATCTAAATAATAATTATTATTCTCCAATTTTCTTTGTTCAGAGAGTTTGGTATCAGAACTGTACAATTTTTTCTCCAGTACATTCCCCAAGAACAAGAAGTGCATCAATACACACTCAAAGGTAAATCTAATCTCCTATCCTGTTGTTGTATTTATAATTAAAGTTGATTGAGCTTCAGGATAGCTTATGTTCACAGTAAAGAGATCCAGACATGATTATGAAATTATTCAATAATATTTGAACAACCTACACAGTGATGATGACTTCATTAATTCTTATAGTTCTGATAGCTTTCGGAGGTGTGTTCCTTGTGCAATTCTTAATGATGATATTATGCAAATATTGGATGCATGTGAGTGCATTGTTGCAGAACATAATTATTAGTTGAAATCTGGACTATTCCATTTCAAGAGGCGAAGTGGAGTGAAATGGATTTGCAAGATTTCAATAAGTGATTATATTCTGTGACAATGCACAAACGAATTGCATTCAATGTTTGTTTCACTCTCTAAAAAATACCTTCTAAACAATGTGAACGAACAATATGGACAACTCCATGTAGACACCAACCTTGTCCACTGTCAAACGACTTTGTTTCATTTGGATGAATGGGCGGGAACTATTATTTTGGAAACAACATTGCAAAGTATAGCCGGGAAGTGTCTAAGTGTCCCATGTTTATCGATATAGAACTATTTTAAATTTTGAAGTCTTACAACATTCAGTTCTTGGTCAACCTCTGAGAGATATGCTTTTACATTACAGATGCTGCAGGGTTCTTTAGCAAAAAGTGCAAGAGGTGAACAGCTGTACCAGTGAAGTTTCCAAAAACAATATAACCACATTGAAGACCACATAAAAAGGATCTTGGAACAAGGGCAGAGAGACCAAACGGGTATACATGGAAAATGATCTAAGACGAGTTAGTACAAAACATCAAGTCTATTCGAGCACTTTCAAAAAGTCAACCTGTGCAAGAAAAATATTACGTATGCTAAATAAAATGGTACACAATAATTCCCAGGGTTTTGTTGTCAGTTATTGCTTTTATCATTTTGCGTATTGTTGTCCGATATACATTGTAAGTTTAGAAGAAAATTATTGAAGTGAAAATTTTGAGTGGAGTCTCAGCTGATAACAAAATGTGTTTTTAGTTTTCTCTTGCTCACATACCAAAATCAACAATATGCTTATATCGCAAATTGCTACTATAAACTAGCAGATCATTATAATTTATTCCACAAAATAGAAATTTGTTTTTCTATGAAGACATGCCTGCTGGCACATTGTAGATGGTAAAATAATTGAATATAACTAGATTTACCAGTACGCCATGAAAACAGTGTAATCAAACCCTTGTTTTATGAAATTTTGTTGTACAGTCCAACTTTTATAACTTACAACAATTTTGTTTAAGTACAACTACATGTATAATGGACAATTAAGTGTTACTACAATGTTTTTTTCTTTCAAAATGCTTGTTTGCTGCACAAACTTATCATTTAAGTTTATTTTTTAGCATGGTTCAAATAAAGTAGTGGTAATATTATTGTTTTAAAAATGATACAGAGCAGGTTTGAAAATGTTTTGACTGTAAAAAAAACCCAAAAAACAACTAGACATAAATTTGTTACGAACAAATACTGGGGTTTCGGCTTCATTATTGTCAAGAATAAAGGTCACACTTCAAAAATTATTAAAAATTAAAAATTAAAAGTTACATGTGCAGTAAGTCTGTTCAAATCCTGTCTTGTATAATTCTTGTGTCCATGAGAATTGTTTCTCCCAAGTAGAAATAGGTATTTATGGGGTTGTGGTGAACGAAAGACGCAAAATAATTGCGCGGTGAGAACTCTGAGAAATATTATCGGTCAGCTTGTATAGCGCCCTCTTGTGTTTCCCAAGAGGGCGCTATACACGTTCACCATCCTCCTGCCATCGTTAGATAAACCATGAATGGAAGGATCAAAAGTCATAAAGACCCTTTCGAGAACTTCTTGAATTCACTTGAGAATTGTGGTCCATTATTATCTGTCACAACCACCTCAGGTGTTCCATCATGTCCATAGCTGGCAAACTGGCCAGTGCTTTGTGATCGAGTCAATGTGGGCCTCTACTTCCTCTGCAAGATTATCAGTCTCTCCTTCTGTTGATGTCAAGGGTAATTTTGAGAGGGTGTCAGCTACAACAAGAAATTTCCCTGGTGTGTACACAACAGGGCATTTGTACTTCATCAATCGAATGAGAAGATGTTGACACCTCAGGGGAACATCACAGAGATCCTTGTTGTTAATTAGAGGGATAAGCGGCTTGTGGTCTGTCTCCGCTGTGAAGTAAAAGGCCTCTGAGATATACATCTCTTTTTGAATGACTGCTTTTCTGCTGAAGTAAGACTTTGCCACACAAAAATGCAGACAGTCGTGTGGATGATCGGTTTAGTGTCTTGTCTACAATGTTGAGGGATTGGTAGACCTAATTCAGCAAAAATGTTCACCTCCAAACCAGTGTCCAACAGGATGGACACACACTTGCCATGTAGGTAGAGAATACGTTTCCAAACATCGTCTAATTGCAGTGGTTCGTGGTTCGTGGTTAGTGGCACCACCGGAGAAGTCACTTTCAAGTCTTTGGTAACTTTCATCATCGTCTGAGTGGGTAACTGACCTCAGATCTGCCTTTGATAAATGTCAAAACTTCTTGCAGTTGTTACAGGTTTTCCCCTTGCCTGGTCATGACTTATGCGACTTGTCATATTCGCAATGTTTACATAGTTTTCCTCATGCGATGGCTTAGTTGGTTTGTGTCTGTTTCCTCAAGCCTTTGGCTTACTTGCTTTGCGGAAAAAAGTCTGCACACAGCAGCTTCATCTCCACTTGATTTGATTTCCTTCAAATCTTTTGTCGCTGTGTATAGGGTTTTGGCAACTTCAACAACTTTCTGGAAAGTCGATCAATCTTTTGTCAGCAGATGCTTTTGGATGTAATGACTGGTAATGCCACATACCAGCCGATCTTGTTGTGCATCATCAAGGAATGCGCAAAATTTACATAGACCTGCCAATGTCTGTAGTTACACCTCCACTGCGTATTGGGCAACTGTCTTTCCATCTTTCTGGTTGCATTCTGCTATGACCTACCGCTTAGGGCCATAATGTATGTATGTTCTGATACTGGGCTTGTTTCCGACAAACCTTTCACCGTCTTGTAAACTGTAGGTCCAACCACACTCAGATTTCTTAACAGCAGGTATATCATTGGCCATTAAATACAGTTCAAGTCTCTCAAGATAATGGTTGATATCCTCCACTTGGTTGTACTGATCCAACCGACCGATTAATGTGGAGGGCGCCCCCATGGAAGATTGCGCTATCGTGCGGTACTCACATACAGTAAGGATTCACACCCCCATAGTGAGAAAACAATTATCAACACACTATTAACATGACTTTTTAAACTGTTTGTTTGTGGTGTGATCAAAACACAAATAGTGACTAAATTCTCATTGATTATGTCCTCTGATATTAACTAGACAAAGCGCTGCCACCACCATGTTAAGTTGAGGGTTCTTCAACCTAGTAAATAACTTAATGGAATGGACTCAATGGATAACTGTCAACAGGTGAATCTTTGAACCCTTTCTTCTTGTTCATATTTTGTAGTTCTTGATGCAACACTTGGATATACAACAAACACCAGAGCTTGAGTCAAGTGCTCTTACCCGCTCGGCCACAACACACAGTAAAAACCATTATTTTGAAATAACAGGTTGTGCATCACCTATGAAACCAATTTTGATGAGATAATTTTTGATCTTTGATAGAACTTGTTAATTCGTTATAGTTATTCACCTTTTTTCTGTTAACAACCATAGCGTAATGCATTAGCTCAAAGGATGGTAGAGCATGATAAAATCAACCTGTGAAATGTTCACAAACGATGATGGTCAATGTATTACCCATCCCCTTTCTCTCTCTCCCCTCTCTCTCTTTCTCAAGAAGGAGCAAGTATAGCTCCATTTATTACATCTTTACAAACAAAATAATTAACATCAAGTTAATTCAACTATGAGTGAGAAATGTCTGAATTAAAAGTTAAACACACTGGAAGACCCCTCAAAAACTCTTCTCAAAATATTTACTTCTTGCATGACTTGGAGTTATGCCAAACACACTAGCAGGATTGCACTTGTACATAACTCTTGTGTGTAAACCTAATAAATCTAAGATAGATAATTCCGTCCGTGTCAAAATTTACCAAAATGAACATGGTGACTCAACTTTGCTTTTATGTTTTGTTACTGTTATATTATTTTTTTTAAGTTTTTTTGTTTGGGGGGGGGGGTGGGGTTGAGGGAGGCATTAACTTTAAAAGTGGTGAGAATAGTTTGAAGTGACTACATGAAGTTCTTAGAATACTGCCAGTGTCAAGAACTTTTTTCAAAGTAAAATACATGTTTTACTTATGAGGTGACCTGGAACTCTTTGAAAGTATGAACTGGCATTTAAAGCTGTATCCTGTCAGCAAAAATTACAAAACAATTTAAGCCTTTGGTCCTGCCTGACTTCGGCTGACAACAGATCCTCATTAAATAAGATAGCCTTCTTTGATCGTAACTGGAGCAAACTGGATGATACCTTGAAGAAGGTGGTCTTGGCTTCTTGCTTTAGGATGCGCTTATCTTCTTTTCTCCTTCTATTCACGCAATACGAACTCTCCAGGTGCAAAAAGGGCTCCTCTATCCCGACAGCCTTGATGATGGCAGTCGTCCACTGCCTTGACTTTGGGTTGCCCACTTTCCTAGAACAGTTCACCCAAGTTTCAATGCTAGCAAGTGCCTTCTGCCGAGCTAACATCTTGGATGCACCTTTCCTCCCATTGGAGGATGCAAACAAATATTATGGCACCCTCCTACTCTTCAGTGATGATGTCTTCATGGGAAAATTTCATGATTCCATGAAAGTGGAAGCGAAGCAAAAGCAAAGTGGAAGCGAAACAATGAGAGGACACTATAAACTGTCTGCTTCCATTGCAAGGTTGACCCAAAAACCAAATGCCATCCTGTGCTACCAGCTGTAACAAGGCCGGGTTTTGCAGTACACAAACCCAACCTACTACTTGCCACCACCTCCAACTAGCCACCCTAGGCGTCCACACGCTGGTTCCACTTTAGTCCAGGAGCTGGTGTAAGTGACACACATGCCCTAAGGTAGTGTCAAGACTATCCGCTATTTGCAAATAATCAAAATGGGAAAAGAAACAGTTATCAAAGAAAATACAGAAACAAAACTGAGGTAAAATTTCAATTTAATCTTCTAATGGTGTGCACAATACTACAATCAGTCCAAATGGAACTTGATCAAATTAAATTTAAAAATCATCTTTCCACTCAATCTTTAAGATGTCAAAATCTTCAAAATGCAAATTCTTGTTACAGTAATATACAAAACAATAAAATTGCTTATTCTGCTTCAGAAAGTTCACTAAGCCGTTGTCACATAGAGTCACACTCTTCAAAGTTCTCATTTTCAAATTCTGGCTTCTGCCGCTGAATCGGTGGCCTGTAAGTTGTGGTTTAGATTTCACTCTTGATTACACTCTGCACAGCCATCTTTTGTGCGTTTACTGATTAGCCATCTGCAATCATAAATAAAAACATGCCAAAAACTTCTGATAATATTTTCAGTGAACGTTCAAGGCTAAATAATAATACACTCTGTTTTGTTGAATTCAATTTATCATATACATATTTTTCCAAGAATACAATATTTAATTGTCATGATCATCCAATCACATACAAGTGGTTTTCCTGAGCAACTTTAAAAATTCAACAAATGGTTTCTACTTGCAGCTTTTCTCCACACTGTAGCTCTTTTGCTCTCCACTCTGCCTGGTTTAAATTATCACTACAAAAATGGTGCTGCACACAGCAAAATAATTTTACATTGCCACACAGATTTCTTAGGCTATACTGGCCCTATTGAGCCTTCCTTGTCGGCACTTGTTGCCAAAATAAATTTCAGCAGCGGACAGAGTGGGAAAAAGACATCTTGCCTCAATGCTGTCTTATGGTGATCTGCCTGGACATTTCCCCAAAACCTACATACCACAGCCTTGCTATGGCCCCCTATTGTACTTTCATCATCATAAATCTCTCTACTGGGTAGACATGTGTCCTGGCTATCTATTATGTGACTCAACTGTGAAAGAACAAAACCCAAACTATGTTGCCCTATATATTGCTAACCAGTATTCCAAACTACTTCTACTGATGAAATTTAAGCTATTTACAGTAAATTACATTAAAGTCAAATAAATCATGACAAGCAGCTCCCCACAGACAGACCCACGAGAGGCTGCACTTAAAACTTCATCTAACCGATTAGAGCATCAATCATGGCTATGTGTAAGAATTCACGAGTGTTTCCTCTGTCGGATATTATCATCCACCAGATGCAAACTCTGTCTGTCCCATCAAAGCGCTGCTCTCTGGAGGAAGAAAACGAATCCCTTTTCTTTAAGAGAGGAGTGTGCTTGGTCCCCCTTGGAACCATGCGGTTTGGTTTCATATTGACCTTTTTCCTTATTTCAAAAAAGGAGTCTCAGCACCTGGTAACTGGTCCTAAACTTTAAGCCCCTCGACAAAGTAATCAAACTTTATCGGTTCCAGGTGGAAACTTTCAAAACTATCTTGGTTCACACACCATTAGGATGTTTTTTGGCTAGTCTCAAGAGGTCAATAGTATTTGTTCATAGACCCCAATACAAATTTAGGCAACAAGGTCTTAATTACAGAGTTGTTGTCGTGTGACCATGACCCTGCAAGGTTTTAAGCGGTTGTTTAAGATTGAGTCGCTAATCTGTTATTCCCATTACTAAATTCCCCTTTTGTTTTTTGGCGTTAAGAATGTTAGACAAATTGTGAAACTGATTTGTTTTGTAGGCCAAAACTTATTGTACGTCCTCAGGCTCTGTTTTACAATAATGAGGTCTCCTTCATTACAGATTCATATCCCATTCTTTTTAATGAACTTACTCATTTCAAGTCTTGTTTTAATTTGTTTGACAAAATGTCGAACCCCAACAACAATAATTATTACTGACACTGCTGTGATTACTGCGCTGAAACAACTCTTCATTTGATCTAAATGACCCTTCCAAATTATCTTTTCTTCATATAAATACCAGGAGTCATCCAAAACATTTTGACTAACTGGTCAACGACCTCAATCATCAAACATGGCTAAAACAGTCTGACATGCCTTTCACTGTGTATTCCATTCCTGGATCCCATCTAGAGACAAAAAGCAGAAAGGGTAAAGTGCGGGGTGGTGTAGCTTTTTACATTTCCACTCACCTTCAGTATGTTATTTATCATGGTTTATCCTATTCCACAGAATCTTTTGATTCTCTCTTTTTATCAAAATTAAGAATCTTGAGGGAAATGAATACCTCTTAATATCAAAAACTCCAGGAGAGAGTAACAACAAAAACATACCTATATTTATGAGCTGTTTATGAATCACCATCTGCATCATTTAATGACTTCATTCAGCAAGTCCATCTGAGAACAAGTCCTGTCTTATAAATGGAGATTTTAACATTGATTTCCTCACCTCAGACCATAAATACCAGTCACAAGAATTGTTAGATATTAATTTCTCCCACTCTTGCTCACCTCTTATAAAAAAAAACACTAGAGTAATAAGTACTTAAGATTCTTCTATTTACAATATTTTAACAAACATTTCTCCCCACCTAATTCAGATATTTAAATTTGTGATATTTCAGACCATTTTTCTGTGTCAACTTTTGTTCAATTTTCCCCATCCATTCGTTCCCTTCAACCAAAATGTTACCAAAAACATTCTATTGACAACAATATGCAACACTTTTAAGAGAGCTTAGAGCATGAAGATTGGTCTTCCGTTCTGAGCTCAGTTGAACCCAGTGAATCATTTAAGAGTCATTTCAGGTAAATACTTGACATATGTGTTAACGGTCAAAAAATCAATTTTTTTAATACTTTGTGGGTGGAAGGGCCTTGGGGTGCAAGTAAACAAAATTGACTTTTCAAATCATTATATAGCCCGTTGCCATGGTAACAGCTCATTTTGTGTTTTGGGCATTTTAGGCCATTTTTGGGGTCTGAAAATCTGTTTTTTTATAACTCTACCCCACCAAAATGCAAAATTTGTTCATCAAACCTTTTATATCACTACAAAGTATCATCCTTGGCTTTACTTGAGAGAAAAAATTATTGCAATTAAGTTCACCCTTATTCTATTTTTAGAACTTGCACTAGAGCATGTTTTTAGAAATTGCAAAATGGTTATTTTTACCCTATTTCTGGCCCTAAAAATGTCAACTTGCCAGGGGTCTCAGAATATTTTCCTTTTGGTTGTGACTAGGATCAACATTGGTCTTTTCATATCTTGTAAGAAAAACTTTGGCAATTGTTTCCTGTTGTGACAGCACTGCCTCAGAAATAGAATTTTTTACAAAAACAGGAAAATGCATTTTTAAGTGTTTCCCCCAGTTTGAACTAATAACATTTAAAAAGAACACTTCCATCAATCTATTTTTGTTTGTAAACATTCCCCTATGGATGTCATGAACACTCACCAAATT
>JAUELU010105612.1:0-10997 GCA_032357145.1 Evasterias troschelii | reverse complement strand
AACGAAATAGTATTTCGAGGGAACGAAATAATTTGGATATTTTTTCTACCTTTTCACATTTTTTTTTTACCTGTCCCTTTAGGGGCTCCGTAGTAATGTAATTTAAAAGGGATAAAGAAAGATGCATTTTTTGCAACAAAAGGACTGTCAATCATTCTGCCGGGTGCTGTATTTCATTCTGATGGGCGCTGTATTTCTTACATCGCTCAATTAAGAAAGTCAGTGAAATACAACCCGATGTAAATGTATAATAATTTGAAAAAGATACACTATAAGAAATTGCTTTAATTTCCCAGATTTTCTTAAGGCATATCGAGGACTCCGTACACGGTACATTCCTTGAAATATTATTTCGTTCGAACGAAATAATTGTATTTCGTCACCTCGATATACTATTTCATTCCCACGAAATAGCTTATGTCGTTCCCTCGAATTAATATTTCGTGGTAACGAAATACTATTTCGAGGTAAGGAAATATTATTTCGAGGGAACGAAGTAGTATTTCGAGGTGACGAAATAGTATTTCGTGGGAACGGAATAATGTTTCGAGGGAACGAAACAATTTCAGGTTTTGTTTTACCTTTTCAATTCTTATTTTACCTGTCCCCTTAGGGGCTCCGTAAAGTTTGGAGCTTGCACCTAAATATACCATCTTGTACCGGTTTACAAGGTGCTACGGAGCAATCTACAGCTAATCATAAAACACTGGGGCAACCCCCACTCTCTTAATGAGTTAGTATGGGTTAGTTAATTGCATTTAAAACTGCACATTGGACCTACTACTTAACGTCAGAAAGACGAAGCAATAATGATTCTGTGTCAAACGACAAGTAGTAGTGCTGTTTACTGAAACGAATCTCAGTTCAATATAATGAAACATTTAGCAACATAGCATTCACTTTGTACAATGTTTATGCAACACGGTTAGTAACAGTGGCACCACATCATAATAGGCAGGGTATTATGTTATTTAGAGTGTTCACGGATGGCAATAATACTGCCAACGTATTAAGCTTTAGCAGGCCCATGTGAAATTCCACTGTTATAATAACGTTAATATTTGGGGAGAACATTAATTCAAAATCATGTTTTGACTTTAAACTATAAATAATTTATGCAACGACCAGTTTTGCAAAGTTTCAAAGAAAGGAGACCCAACAAAAGAATGCTGGTGAGGTTTGTGCAAACACCATGTAAAGACCTCTTTAACTTAGAGATGGAGAGTCTTAACATATCAAAGTTTTGATCAGTATGTTCCGGTTGTCTCTGGAAATATACTAAATTTGATTGCTCTCTGCCGCAATAAGTACCTCTGCAGCTAAATACATTGTGCTGGTTTAGCTCTATGATACGACAAGGCTATATTTGGGAGAGATTAAGCATGGATGATTCGCGCGAAATTATATTGCCACTTTGCAAATATTTAAGTTTTACACGTATGATTTAAAACAAAACACCTTTGTTTACGCCGGTTTACCATTTGTTAAGCTGTATCAATACCTTGTTATAAATTGTGTGTACATTAATTAATTTATGTTTATTGAGTATAAATTTTATACGTATATCAATAACACAATCTTCTAACCTTCATGGTGATTAAATCGTAGGATAATGCTCCAAGAGGGCGCCCCATTGATGTAAGCTGTATGGGAAAATGACAACCAAATGTTGTTTCCGCTGAAAAAGAAGGAAGTTCCATCGGGTGGTGACTTGATGAGCGCGACCCCTTCCTTAATTATTTTCTCGTCGCCAGCAGAATTAAACACTTGTCCAAAAGAAAATGTTTGTTTGTGTTGTATATTGACATGCACGATGTCAAAGTATATGAACGTGTAGTTGGGACTTGTAAAGAACCAGCGACATCTATAGATACTAAAATCGTGCATATGAATCGTGAAGGGAACTGGGTCGATGATGCTGATATGTTTTTGTTCACAGAGGTCTTCTACGCCAAAACGAAAACAAAACACATATTTACAAATTAATCAAAATCGTTTTTTCTCTCAGTCAGAGAGTACACACTGATTTGTTTGAATGTGGGCTAGGGTTTTTACATGCACTTATTGTTGTCTGACAATAAATACGTATGTTACATATTTGTGTCCTTTGGCAGTTTGCAACAAAAGCGTCACATGGCGGAATAGTTTTGCTGATATTTAAAAATTGTTAAAAGGGCTCTGCTGTCATTTTTAAAGCACGTGACCGTTTTATGACATCGACGTCACACTTTTAAACAGCGCCTTTAGAGAGACCATGTGACCAGTGATATCACATGTTTACAAAAGAGCAACGGAGCCTGGGCTTCCTGCAGGGACAGTTTGTACGCAGCTTAATGGAATAATACAATAAAGATTATGTTTTATGGAGATTGCACCGTCTGATTTTTCTCAACTTTTTGGTATGAAGAAAAGGGGAGCATCTCAAGGGCTTTACAGCTGTTGCTTTTGTAACGATTGGTTTATAGTGAAAATTATGACACAACATGTAAAATGTTCCACATTACCTGTGTAGTATATTGCCAATTTTGAAATGCATTAGAATAGAAAAGGTCACAATTTATGTAAACAAAGTTAGCATTGTCTATTGGAACTATAATGTTATTGGTGCTTGACATAAGTCGCGCGACCTGAGCGTACCTGCAACGTTGGGCTTTATGAAACAGGGTCTGTAATTTTCTTACAAAATTATATCATAATTCCAACCCAACCTTGTTTTCTTTGCTCAGAACAAAATGCTGAACAAACCTTCAGAATATCGTATGAGAAGCCTCAATGACGACGCCTCTGTGGTATAGTATTTAGAGGATAATGACATTCGAATGTTACTTTCGGTGCTGTAAAAGGTCGTTTCATTGGGCAGTGACGTCGTAAGGTTCACGCTATCCTCAAATGACGTCACGTTGTTATGCAGACCTATCAACCTTCCAAACGATAGACTGCTCTTGTATCCAATACTGGCGTGCTCAATATCGATGGAAATGAACGTATAGTTTGGGCTTGTGATGAACCACACGCAATCAAAGATTCGCCAGTCAGGAGTGTTGATGTTGAGAGGAACTGGCTCTACGATGTTAACGTTGGTTTGAAGACAAGTGTCCTCTGTATAACATTACAAAACATAAACAAAACAATACAACAAATAACTGCCGCTTTGTTGGGATGATCAATGCTTTTTTTTTTCACCGGGGGTCACGCAACTTCTCTATAACAGTTCCTTTTCCTTTCGTTTCACGAAGAGCAAGCTTTTCAAAAATACAAACATTTTGGCAAATCAGTATTTTTACATATTTTCATGTTTCAAGTGACATAACGATATACTGTTTTGAATATACTATTTACTACAAGGACTATTATACCCAACATTCTATTTTGCGTTTTTCCGAACACACATTTTTAGGTTTGCCATTTGTTACAATGAAGTACTATATCAGTCAGTGCCAAAAACGACTACTCACGAAGTTTTCACGAGCAATTTGTATAGATACATTCTAGTTTACACAAACGTAAACACTTGTTCAAGCAGGAGTTTGTACATGGCGCGCTGCAAACCAACCTCGTCCTTGCAATTTTCACGAAGTGACACTTGTGTTAATTAGTTGAACTATTATGACTATGATTAAAATTGCAACATATTTGCAAGATTTAGGATCTCCACTTGCATGATCGGAAAAACAAAAATCAACGTTTAAATGAGAAAAAGTGTCAAGAACAATGATTTCAAAAATAGTTTAACTTCAAACGCGGTTTTCTGCAAACATGAATGTTTGGCTTCAGGGGCATAATTTTCTTTTCGTGAAAAGGGCACAAAACAGACTGACAATACTGATGACTCGCTATGTTTGATTCGTTGAAAAGTTGTCAATAACTTCGAGACAGCATCCTATAAGTTACCAACATTAGTTTCAAGTCAATTTTGATCAGGAAAAATACTCCAAACAGTCACGAGCTCGATTTCACAAAGCACCAAGATCCATCTTAAGATGAGTTGTTAGTATTTACCATAGCGATTTGGCCCAGCATTTAAGCTTAAGATTAGTTCATTGTAAAATCGAGTCAAGGAATAACAACTATTTTAAATTAAATAATCAGTTGGACAATAAACCTTTCCCTTGTCAACTTCCCTTTCTCACTTGATTTGATGTTCAATGGTTTTACCTACCTCTGACATAAGTTAGGTTGCACTCCATCGGAATTCCGTCATAGTGATAACTATTCTGACCCGATTGAATTTGTATGTCCAGAATGTTAGTGTTTGAAATGATGTTATCCGGAAATCTCCGGAAATAGAAATTTCCTCGCAACGAACTGAAATGGTCGTCGTACAGGAGTAGGCGAACGTAACCCGTGTCGGTGAACTTGCACTTCGCTTCTACACGATTCCCTACTGGAACCACGATTTCCCAGCAGTGATACTTACTCCCCTGTTTCAAATTAAAAGAGGAGTAGTCTTGAATTGTAAGAAGAGGATGATAGGTAGCTGTTGATATGAAGGCTGATGAGTTCACTGTCACGTTGTAGCAAGTCGGATGTGGATTACCTAGAACAATAATTTACATACAGGTGCTTATATTTCAGGGTCATTTTCAAAACCTCGGCTTGGGCTCTACATCCGGCTTTGGGCTCGGTTTCATGCTGGAAACACCTTTTAAAAGTTAACACCACACTACTTGACGAGGAGCCCCAGCTGTAGTTTCGAAACAAATCCTCACTGAATGTGACACATGACAGATTGGCAGCTGGGATACCCACAAAAGTGTTCTGCTTCATGTCTTTCCTTATAATGATTTAAAAGTTGCACAGGCTGATACTGTATAGAGATTATGCCGTTTGTTAGCGTGCTGTTTGTTGTTTTGGTATTGTTGTTCCTATTTTTTCTGAATAATTTTTTAGCTAAAAATAACTCCAAATTTGTAACTCAACTAATACAAATGTGCTAACACAAACAAATAATAATGTGACGTTAAATTGTATTACATAGGGTCACCTTCGGAGGCACTGGATACAACAAATATATATGTTAATTGTGCTCAACAATTATGTATTCCCGCCATTTTGGGGGCCATTGGTACACAATTCGTCACCGACACCACGAAGTAGCACAAACCTAGATACCAGTTAAAAGTAACAATTAAAGAAAACATCGTTTAAAGGTGAACGCTTTTTAAAATCGAGCTTTCCTACAAAATTTCAGGGTATTTTCAGCTGGATTTCTTACAGTGGTGACTTGATGCATTGAACTTCATTTATACGTTGCTTTTTCCAGCTTTTCATCCTAAATTATTAAGCAATAAAGTAAGAAAGATGCGTGCTACTTAGTGAAACCAAAAATTTACCAGAATAGACATTTTCCGTTTTCACGAAGTAGCACCTTCCTATGTATTACTATGCGTGTTTGTCAGTTGGTGAAATGTATATCACGCGCGCGCGCTCTACACAAGACTGCAGTGCTACTTCGTGAAAACGTTTTTAACACACTTGAGGTTGGTATGCGCCGTGTGTTTCAATGGTAAATTAAACCTCAGTAATACTGTGAAACCAACAAATTGTCACGTTTCGGTGCAAAGTTGTAGCACTGATTACCGTTATTAAGAAAGTATAGCTCCTAAAGCTTTGAAACTCCATGAAATTGTAGGCCTCGGTTAGCATTGTTTAAACTGTTAAAAAAATGAAAACTGAAAAACAAAGTGGTTTAGCATAAAGCGTGCTACTTTGTGAAAACGCTGACGAATTAGTATAGAGTAATGTTTTGCCTGTAAGGCTAAATATATGTTTATATAATAATACAAATAAAAAACATTACACAAGTAATCTACTAATTAATTAAACAATACAGTTTAAACCATCATTTTGGGGCTGAAAATAAAAACTCAACAATGGCCGCCAAAAACTTCGGCCATTTGTACTTTCCATTATACAAAATCACGTGATTTATCACTACCACTTTCAACTGGGAAAACAGTTCAAAACCAATATGACTTGTTGAGCAGTAGAAAACAAACCAACAAAACACCAGGAAACATTGTAAATGTTTGACCAAAGGTAAAATAAACGATTTCGATGTTAACAGCTGAGTTCGATATCACTTATTATTCACAATATGACGCTAGACACTTCAAGAAAATTACGTAAATTTGGCCGTGATCAGATGCAGCATAGCGTAATTGCGGTCAAATCTAAGATAAGTGACACATTTTGTGTTCCCTCGGTCTTGGTAAGGGTTGAGCAAATATATATATATATATTTATACGTATTTATATTTGTTTCTCCTGACGTAAAAAGTGGGAGGGAAGCGAACAGAATAAAAACTAAATCAGTGGGAGAACCCCTCAAACCCGGAACCACACCTGACAACAATCCAATCAATCCCAAAAGAACCTACCAACCAATCAACCGCGACTTTGATGCATAGACAGTTGGATTACAGCCCTCATGCTCACCAAAACACAGGGTGTATTTGGTGGACACCAACAACTCCTGTCTAATTTCTCAACGCATCATGGACTCTCGAGTGACGGTGCCCAAGTGACGTAAACCACTTAACAAATTAACCTGTCCTTTTCAGGGAAATCATCCTTCCAAAAAGAAGAACTAAACCACATCCAAGACACACACAATATTCAACGGCTAATCCAAATGTATACAAATGTTATCAAATAACCGTTAAGTTGTTCTCTTTCAATGCGGTTTAACACAATCTTTTTAAATGATTTCAAATCAGCTTTGTTCAAACCTTAAATGGGTTTTGAAAAAATCTTACTCTTTTAGCCGAAGACAATTTCAAACTCCAATGACAATCACACCCATCTACAAAAGTCTCATCTATCGATAAATTTCATCAACATTAGCTTGCTTTGATTATTTACTGACACCTGGTGGGAGAAATTCCAGCGCCAGAGAGCTTCTGAAAACACTTGTCTGGGGGCCACTATACTACAAAAGGGAAGCACATACTTAACTAAATTGCTTTTACAAAATGATTAATAGGCAACCTGACATCAAGTACCGGACCTATACCTAACCTGAAAGATGCAGACAAGGACCCTCAAGCCAAAGTAAAACATTCCGGCCACCGACGCATAGTGGTCTTTGCCATCTCGTTCTGTCCGCAGACCATTTAGGATTGGAACAACCTCGAACCGCCAACCGTTACTTGTTTCAGAATCCAGGTTAAT
This sequence comes from Evasterias troschelii, assembly GCA_032357145.1. NCBI lineage: Eukaryota > Metazoa > Echinodermata > Asteroidea > Forcipulatida > Asteriidae > Evasterias > Evasterias troschelii. The sequence continues at coordinate 3,824 of JAUELU010105612.1, read as the reverse complement.
CACATTTCAAACTACATTTCTCAAAAAACATTATTCTAACTTAGTCAAATCTCCTCCACATTCTGTCAAAACACTGTCTCTGACATTTTTTGGAGAAAAAGGAAAAAAAGTTAAAATGTGTTTTTCTCCAAAACTACCCCTTTCACTTTTTTTAATTTATGTTTAAATTCGTTCATTACTTTACCCAGCTCCAGTTAAATCCCAATAATATTACCATTTTTGAGTGATTCATCATTATTCTTAATAGAAGAATGTTCGTAGTATAAACATGTATCGCATATAAAATAACATCTGCGTTAGGAATTTTTGCAAACCACTTTGAACGACGGCCTGACAAATAATTATGTCATTCACAAGACATGAGACCCTTCGATTCTTCTAGAATCACTCACGCGCAACTGTTGATAGCCAGGAAGACACGCTAATATGTTATCGGATAGAGCGGCTGTATAATATATCATCGCTGTCTCTCCAACACAATTCACCTAACTAGCCAACCGGCTCTTTTGGTAATTGATATGCATGCCAAATACACCAGTCAATGTTGAAAAATGTATTAACTGACAATAATAATAATACTGACACAAAAAAACGAACATAATATCCAGACGCAGACCCTACCCTAAAACTACGTAAAACCCATAAACGGTTTTATGCATGATTGGACAGTGCCATAATTTATCTACCGTTATTATCAATACTCATTGCTTGTTAAGCGGGTATGTGGTTCGATGGCTCTAACTTACTTAGTATAACACTCGATAAGGGAGAGCAGAACCTTCAGGTTACTCCACACTGCACCATAATATATATCATATGAGATTATTGTCTGATATAATTTGATACTCAAGAATCTCGCACGAAACAGCTTATTTTGAATTCACAAGGTGATTTTGTGAACAAGAATCAATTTCCAGCTCACGAAATGAAAAACTCACATCTTTGTGTTAACTTGCTATCGTCTGTACTTTTAAGTGATCTTTTGGAGCGCTCTGTCACGTGCTTCAAAATTGTGAACGGCTGTCATAAAAAGATGGTATACCTTTGTTAATTACTCAAACTATCAATGACCTTCATTTTTATAGTTAGAAGTACTGCAACTGATTTTCTTGAAAAACATTTTGAGAAACGATCCTTCATATTTGATGAAATTAACTCAAAAGAAAACAAAAAGAAAACAATGTTTTCTGACGTAAAACCATAGGGGGTTCCTAACAAAGCATCACGTTTTCAAGCAGAAGTAAACAAGGTGACCCTTTGTTTATTAGGGTATTCACAACATAATAAAACTGGTTTCTAAAAATGTGAATGTAATGAATAAAACTCATTCCTTATTTCAATATGCAATATAAGAGCTAATACGAACCGTAGTAACTTATGAAATCATGAGTAATAGTTGTGATGAGATACTTGTAAGACAAGGTATGACACCACAAACACAAGGGCAGACACCCGAACACCGTAGACCAAATTTGACCGGCCGAACAGACAACCAGACGAAAATAATAACATAAAAACATACGAACAGCCTAACAGACAAAAAGACAATTAAAACAACCTCGGAACTAGAACAAATTATGTGTTATTTAGTCAACCACCGTTTAAAACAATTGACTTGTGTTTTATATTTTGATATGTGACTACCACTGGCTGATGACATAACCCTAAACCAAAGTTAGATTTAGGTTTTCTGGTTTGCAAAATGTTTTGGTGGGTAGAACAATTGTTAGTCAACGTTCATTTCTGGCGTTTTCTTTGTAAGGAATGTTTTCGGTATTACATTGCATTTAAATCAATCTCTGTTTTGGTTTTCAATGATGGATTACCTTTGGTTGATAAGAGAACGTTAACCAATGTTGGATTTATGCGTATAGGTTGGTTCAATTTTCGGTTTTATTTTATGAAACTATGCTGAATCAACGTTCGTTTTAGGCTTTCAAAATGTTACAGTTCTCGGTTTTTATATGACCGTTTGTTTTTGGTTTTTAAAATTTAACTGTTTTTGAATGATACAATAGTGTTATTTGGTTGTTTTTGTTCATACTTTCATAGTTTGAAATTGTTTGTGTTCACATGATAACGTTAAACCAGCTTTAGGTTTAGCTTTTCTTGGTTAGTAAAACAGGTTGATGACACAACGCTCGTGTTAGGTTTTCATGTTTGGCCTACTTTGCTTTTAGTGTCTGAAGAAATGAGTCCATGAGGAATAAACACATGCGTATTCTCCATTCAAGGCTTCCGTGAGTTTACGGCGTGTATACGGTTCAACTAAACATAATTTATTTCAAGGTTATACCTGGCAACAGATGCTAAAACTGATTAATGGAAACCCATTAAAAAACAATTACTAAACAGATCCTGAAGAGACTACCCGCGGGAAAACTAGGTTAGTTTATTGGTGGTTTATGTTTGAAATAGAACAAATGACGCACTCAATTTAATAACCTTAACTACGGCTGTAAATATGGGGGTGGGGTGCCTTAGGGAGGGCAAGTTTCCCACATTGGTGTCCGTGCCCCAGCCGCAATTGAAGTTTGGCTATTAATGCAAACGAATTCATATTATCTGACACTGTATAAGGTTCTCGGGAGTAGCTTCAATGTTTGTTTGCACGTCTGCAACATACGAATGTACTTTACGTTTTAACCCAAAGAAGAATATTTGCAAAACAATAGAACTACTTTAGTGTCTACACACAAACAATAAACTTTGCCACTAAAACAAACTTGAAATGAAGAACCACACCTCAAACAATAAAAAAAATAATAATAATAAATAAGGGTCATTCCATGTCAGACCAACGCACTTTTTTTACCTCATGTCTTCAGATTTTGATAAAAATTGCTGTGCTTGTAAGTCCTAATGAGCAATGAATGCACACCAATTTTTGGCCCGATCCGACCTACCATGTTGTCAGGGCAGAAACCACAAAAATTGACATTTTAAGAGTAATATACAACCCTTTTGGTACAAATATGTCAAAACAATGTCAATTTTCATTGAATACATGTAAATTTGGTATTAAAACAATGAGAATAGCATGCTCAAATAAATTATTTTGTCAAAATTAAATTTTAAGAAAAGTAGGTCATCATGACTTTTGACCCATTTTTTGCAACAATGTATCATTCCGAAAATCATCAAAATAAAAATGACTTGATAGAGCATGTCTTCCTCTATCAGAATCCACTAAGAAAAAATTGGGCTCTTCAAAATTTACAACTTTATGACTATTTTTGTTCAAATGGTAGGTTGAAAAATGGTCAATTAACATGATTAATGTATTTTACATTATAAATCCACCAATACGACTCACTCTTCTGTTTCTAGGGTTACTAAAATTAAATGAGATTTGTAAATGTATAAAGTACAAAGCCAGACAAAGCTAAGTTCTACATTCTGATTTCAAGAAAACTGTCTCATCAGAATATCTGGCCTACATGTTTATCTTTGTTATTGACTGGACAAATAATTCATGCATCAGTCAACACTCAAGACATGCAATTTAGCATCATGCAATGATAATTGGTATATAATTCAAGTTCTTCACTGATTCTACACCAGTTGGGGAATTTTTGCTCAAAGACAGCCTTCTCTTTGGACTGGTCAAAAAAATGTCTCAGTCTCAGTGTTCAGTGGGACAGCGCATGAATGAAGTATGTTCTAATGACACTGAGCATTATACGCACCCGCACGATGAGTAATTACAATGTCTGCATTATTTATATTCTAAATTGCGCTGATGGGATAACTAATTACTATCAGTGGCACACACGAGTGGGGGGGGGGGGGTGGTCGTGGGGGTTGATACCACCCCACAAAGG
>JAUELU010105597.1:0-10997 GCA_032357145.1 Evasterias troschelii | reverse complement strand
GTCTCGGTATGGCTGGTATCGGTCTCGGTATGGCTGGTATCGGTCTCGGTATTGCTGGTATCGGTCTCGGTATGGCTGGTATTGGTGTGGTATGGCTGGTATTGGTCTCAGTATGGCTGGTATCGGTCTTGGTATGGCTGGTATCGGTCTCAGTATGGCTGGTATCGGTCACGGAAGTCAAGGTCTCAGTCTTGGACTTCCAGCAGCCGATTTCACAAAACTTTACGCAACTGTGTAAGTCCACTTGCGCAATGTTAAGTGCGAAGTTGCGCCACAAAGTTATGATCGATTTCATGAAAGTAACACCATGTCTGAAAGTGGCGCAAGTCTGAAAAGTACACCACAAAAATGGTGCAACTTACGCACTCAATTATGATGGCGTAAGTCAGTATTTTATAGTGCAAGTTGATAAACTGATAACAGCACAACATGTTTTACCCGGGTAGGCTACACTATCCTTGAGAAACGACATTATTTCAGTGCTTACCGAAAGATGATTGCATTATTTCCTTTCTGTAGCTGACTCAAAACAAACTAAACACGTTCGTCAGGCGAAATAAGTAATTTTTACAATTAAAAACAAACAAGTTTATTATTTTTTATTGTTCAAAAACCAGCTGGAAATAACTTCAACGCCACCCCATCAATTTAATCAAGCATTGTTTTAAAAATACATGGCGACATCAACTTAATTTTGCAGTCAGATAATTAAATGTAATGGGAATTCAAAATAAACGAAGTCAGTGGTCCAACCAAGAGCTATCTAATCACAACACTGTACCACACGATCAACACTGGTCAGAGTAAAAACCATGTCTACCATATGATCTTTGCTCTTTAATTCTCAGCTCCATGCCTCCTATATTCTGCAGGAATAGAGTGGTGGAGACATTGGCCTCCAAAATAATGCAAAATAATAGAGCAGCAAAATAAAGGCGTGATGTCGCAGGTAGAGGTGTTGTGTGTTGTCGTGCATGTAGTGATCACTTTCACAGGCACATAACAATAAAGCAAATAAAAAGACTTGTCAGACCATGTTACAAACTTTCAAGTAACTTTTCTCTTAGATTTTACCATCGCACCCCTTGTTTATTGTGACATAAACAAGGAAAATTGTTGTCCACGCCCAGCAGACTGTGTATGTGATACATGTATGAACGTTTTGCACTTACTGATGTTGCTTTTATTCTGGGCAGCCTATACACTGACCTCTGAACAAATTTGTGAGGGCTGCCGCTTACATTGTATATATCCCAGGTGGCCTTTAGTAAAACAAATTACGGTATCTACATGTACATGTCCTAAGTTTTCAGCACAACAGTACATATTTTAAATCTTGTCACGAGTGGCCCTGTTGAAGATAATGATTACTCATTCAATTTGAAGGCCTAAGAGTCAAACTTTATTTCATAGAGAGAGACCATCTAAATTCCAGGTCATATTGTCAATGTGTTGTTTACTGACCTCAAACTGAGGCCCAGGAATAATTATTTTCACTTCAACTTTGTTTTGAATAGTAGAAGTAAAGGTCACACATGGTCACACTTCTTGTAAGAATTTTACAATACTTCAAGAGCTTTCATATGGTGCAAAAATCTGGTGTAATGTAAAGTAAATGATTATGGTTTTTGAATTTTTTCTAATATTAATCAAATATTTCAAGTTTAGCCTATGACATTCCTTTTAAACATTCCTTCTCCCCTAGCATTCAAAACATGCCAAATATTGAACAACTTTAAGTACTCTTCACAAAACCACACTGGTTGTTGTGAATTAGATTTGGGACAACACTTTTAGTTTTAGAATAAAACACTTTTGAGGCAATTTTATTATAAACATTTAAAGGGAAGGTATGGTTTGGTAATTACTTTTAAAACTAGACACTAGGTGCTTGTGAACAAACACAAAGCTGTTCCGTGTATTATTGTTTCGCTCAAAGAGTTTATAACTGAAAAGAAATTGAAAATCAGGTGTGTACAATGTAGTTCTTGAGATATGGTCCCACTTCCGGTTGACTTGGTAGTAAAGGTCAACATGGGGGCACGGTTACCAAAGGATAATTCTCCTATGCCCAAGGTGTCTATAACTGAAACAATTTCAAAATCGGCTGTTATTCTTGAGATATGGTCTCACTTCCGGTTGACCCGTAGGTAAAGGTCACAATTGGGTCACGGTTACCCAAGAATAATCTCCAGTGCCCAAGGAGTCTATAACTGAAAAAAGTTTGAAAATCGTTTGTGTAGTTCCTGAGATATGGTCTCACTTCTGGTTGACCCGGAAGCAAAGGTCAACATGAGGTCACGGTAACCCAAGGCTTATCTTCATTACCCAAGGAGTCTAATAACTGAAAAAAGTTTGAAAATCGGTTGTTTAGTTCTTGAGATATGGTCCAACTTCCGGTTGACCCATTGATAAAGGTCAACATGAGGTCACGGTTACCTAGGCTAATCTTCATTGCCCATGAGTCTATAACTGAAAAAAGTTTGAAAATTGGTTGTGTAGTTCTTGAGATATGGTCCCACTTCCGGTTGACCAATACGTAAAGGTCAACATGGGGTCACGGTTACCAAAGGCTAATCTCCACTGCCAAAGGAGTCTATAACTGAAAAAAGTTTGAACATAGGTTGTGTTGTTCTTGAGATATGGTCCCACTTCCGGTTGACCTGGCAGTAAAGGTCAACATGGGGTCATTGTTACCCAAGGCTAATATCCAATGCCCAAGGAGTCTATAACTGAAACAAGTTTGAAAATCGGCTGTGTAATTCTTGAGATATAGTCCCACATCCGGTTGACCCAAAGGTCAAGGTCAATATGGGGTCATGGCTACTTAAGGCTAATTTCTAATGCCCAAGAAGTCTATAACTGAAAAAAGTTTGAAAATCGGTTGTACACTTCTTGGGATTATGTAGTTCTCAAGATTAGCTAATTAACTATTCACACGTGATTAACTAATTATGGATTGCAATTTATCACATCTGAATAATAATTCAATGTGGCTGAGCAAACCTATTCTTAGTATGCTTCACACAGTGTGCGAATTTAATACTAATTAACTAATTGTTTGAAAGTGACTGGACCTATAACAGAAAGTACGGTGTTGTAGCCATGGTGCCAGGATTTACCACCTAACGTTTCCTTAACGTTTCTACTTTGTACATTTAAAGAAAATACGCCTACAAATATGACGTCATGATGACGTCGCGTAATGTTAGGTCAGAACTAACATCTACACTGCAAGACAAGTCTATAACTAATAAAAGTTTTAGGATCAGACGTATACTTCTTGAGATATGATAGATAAAAAGATTGGCTAATTAAATATTCACACCGCTGTTAAGTGGCTAATTAATTAAGAATTTTAACATTTTTTACATTTAGAGTTAAGTTTATGTTCTAAGCTTCAAATTGTAATAAGTTCACTCTTTCGTATTACACATTAGGATATAAGCCTTAACAAAACAAACGTGTGCAAATGCTATGGGATTTGGGTGGAAACAAAGAAAAACTAGACACTAGGTGTTTGTGGACAAAGACAGAGCTGTTCCTTTTTCTTGTACCTTGATTAAAAACCTAAATTCAATCTTCAATGCTCAAGGGGTCTATAACTGAAAATAAATTGAAAATAGGTTGTGTAGTTCTTGAGATATGGTCCCACTTCCGGTTGACCCGGAAGTAAAGGTCAACATGGGGTCACGGTAATCCAAGTTCAATCTTCAATGCTCAAAGGGTATATAACTGAAAAGAAATAGAAAATCGGTTGTGTAGTTCTTGAGATATGGTCCCACTTCCGGTTGACCCAGAAGTAAACGTCAACTCGGGGTCACGTTTAACCAAGGTTATTTAAAAAGTTCACTTACTCTGAATTAATTCACTTATTCTGAATCACTCCGCTCATTCGTAACCGTTGCGCTTGTTGATGTAAATTGTAAAGTTAAATACACTTAACACTACATCATTCAATGATTCACCACAAGACATAGTACCATTTCGATGTTCATTTATAAAATGTGAAATAATCAATTCGCTTATTCAGTATCACTTCAATGATTTAAAATCAGTTCGCTTTACTCTGAATTAGTTCACTTATTCGGAATTAATTCGCTTATTCTGAATCATTTTGCTGATTCGTAACCATTTCACTTACTCGTAACGATTTCGCTCATTTGTAACCATTACGCTTGTTGAAGTAGATTGTAAAGTTAAATACACTTCATTTATAAAATGTGAATGAATTAATATTCTCCTATATTCAGAATCACTTCACTGATTTGGAATCAATTTATTTATTCGGAATCAGTTTGCTTATTCAGAATCTTTACGCTTCTTCAGAATCATTTCGCTTATTCTGAATAATTTTACACATTCTTAACCATTTCGCTTATTCATTACGGTCTTGCTCATTCGTAATCATTACGCTTGTTGATGTAGATTGTGAAGTTAATTACACTTAACACTGTATCATTCAAAGATTCACCACAAGCAACATAAATGATAGCACCGTTTCAATTTTCATTCATAAAATGTGAATGAATCATTACGCTTAATCAGAATCAATTTGCTTATTCGAAATTAAATCGCTTATTCTGAATCATTTTGCTCATTCGCAACCATTTCGCTTCTAAATTTGTAACAATTTCGATCATTCATAACCTTTACACTTTTTGATAAAGATTGTGAAGTTTCTGAATTAGACTTAACACTACATCATAATGATTCACCACAAGACACATTGATAGTACCATTTCGATGTTCATTTATTAAATGAGTATGCTGTGTAAACTTCCAAATCTCGGGCATTCGTCCGTGCACGGTCCACTTTTACGTAGACGGAGTATTATGATGCCTACCTCGAAGCAAAATAAATAAGTAAAGAAACAGGTGTTTATGTTCCACACAGGTTTGTCTTCAGAAAGAAATTTGGCTTTCACTTTATGGTGATTGACAACACACGTAAAGCGAAAAACTGCAAAAATAGCGCAACTCGAACAAGTTTTTGTCACATGTCTGCCTAACCGGTGCTTCGTAGAACGTACTACCTACATGTATGCTGAGGCTGTGAGGCAGATGAAGCACACACATTGCACTTGATTGAAATGATTCTGAGTAAGCATATTAAATCAGAATAAGCAGTGATTGCTAGTTAGCAAAATATTTCTGACTTCGTAAGCAAGATGATTTTGTGCGTACACAAATCGTTTTGTAAAATCGTTTTATTTCAGGTTATATAGATTATAATCATCAATGTACAGGTAGAAATAGACCATGTTATAAATTATAGTCAACTCTTGCAAGTGCTCTTTAGTGTTTAAAACCATAGGCATACATTTATAACAAAAAATAATTCTCGTTTTATTTTCCAGGAAAATGAAATTCTCAGGAGCCGAAAATAGGAAAAGAATATCTGGTACTGTTCGTTTTTAATGTAGTTACGAGTTTCTCATTGTTAAAAAAATGTAAAATGTATGCTTTATTATATTGAAATCGTCGAGATTCTGAAGGACCCCGTCCCTGCGATCATTGGCTTGGTAATAAACGCAGTTAACCGCGGTGCCATCAGACCATCATGACATTTGGAGAGATTTGATACCTTATATTATTACTGTATAAATTGAATAGACTTGTTCAAAGTCCGCCATCGTTGCAGTCTCATGTCAATATTACAAAGAATACGACAGCATCGGGCGCACATGGCCTCAGGACTTAGTACGAGTTTACACTGTCCTTCATTACTTTGTACACGGATACAAAACACACTATAAATGATGTCACGATGACGTGACATAAAAAATTACGTCATTGTGCACAACTTCAATACCCAGAGAGTCATTTTCTGAAGAAAATTTGAAAATTGAACGTTTAATTTTGGGAGATATGGTGGTAACAAGATTGCCTAATTAAATATTCATGTCATTATAACTCAGCTAATTGATTAAGAAATTAAACAGTATAACATTTAGTGATTAAGTTATGTACTAAGCTTCAACTCAATATAGGACTCAAGTCTGTCATTTCTACTGTTTCTAAGATTACGAATATACAACTAGACATTAATTAAGTGTTTGTGGACAAACACAAAGCTGTTCCGGTTTTACCGATTTATAAAAATATTTTAACAATAAACAAGAAATCAAAAACATTACGATCTTATGACATGTGGTTTCAGGAGATATGATTATCTCAATTTTTGAGCTTCCTGTTAAGACCGAAAGTAAAGGTCAAAATTGGGTCGCGGTTTCAAAAGGCTAAATCTCCAAAGCCAAAGTAGTCTATAACTGGAAAGTTTGAAAATCGGTTGTGTAGTTCTTGAGATATGGTCTCACTTCCGGTTGACCCGGAAGTAAAGGTCAACATGGGGTCACTGTTACCCAAGGCTGATTTGCAATGCCCAAGGAGTCTATAACTGAAAAAAGTTTGAAAATCGGTTGTGTAGATCTTGAGATATGGTCTCACTTCCGGTTGACCCTGAAGTAAGGGTCAACATGGGGTCACGGTTACCCAAGGCTAGTCTGCAATGCCCAAAGGAGTCTATAACTGAAAAAAGTTTTAAAATCAGCTGTGTAATTTTTGAGATATGGTCCCACTTCCGGTTGACCCAAGGAGTCTAGAACCGAAAACAAATTAAAAATTGATTGTGTAGTTCTTTAGATATTACAGAGGCAAGTTTGGCTAAGTAACATTAAAAATTAACACCGCTATCAAGTGATTAACTAATTAAGAATGTTTGTCAATAACATCTACATGTAAGGATTACTTCTGAGCGAAGTGAGATAAGTCCCATTGTTAACAGGCTTTCACAATGCGCGATCTGTATTCTACAGTACAAGAACGATTGTAGGTGACTGGACCTAATCAAAAAGCACAGCGTTGTAGCCACGGTTGTGTTTTGAATCACATAAACGTCACCAAAAGAAAAAACGCCTACGACTGACGTCATGATGACCTGACGGAGAACGTTAGGCTAAAAGGCACATCTACATTACAAGACAAGTCCATAACTGAAAAAAGTTTGACGATCGGGGGTACACTTTTTGAGATATGGTGCTAACAAGGTTGGCTAATTAAATATTCACCTCGCTGTAATTAGCTAATTAATTAAGAATTTTAACATTTATCACATTTAGAGTGAAGTTTATGTACTAAGCTTCAATTTGATATAGGATCTACATTGTAACTCTTTCATATTTACGCTCTTAAGATATTAGGCGCCAAGAACAAAATGTGTGCAAATGCTATGGGATTTAGGTGGAAACAAATGTATAATAAAAATAATAGAAATCTTGATGAAAACAATAGCTGTTCCCGACAGCTACATGTAGGTCGCGGAACAGCTAAACATCGTGTGTTAAACCTATGGCATTTTGGTGGAAACAAAAAAATACGTTTGTAAAACGTTTTGAAAATCTCGACGATTACAATAGCTGTTCCGACAGCTAGGTCGGAACAGCGTATAAAACAAATTAAAATCTTGATGAAAACAATAGCTGTTCCGACAGTATGTCGGAACAGCTAACTAATGGCAATACAAACTTCCTTGGTTAGAAGTAAGCTTTTGATATTGAAAGCATTTTGAGAATCATTTCACTTTGAGGTGATGTGGTCATGGACAAATATATTAGTTTTATCCTAAACAAATTTGAATCTGAGAAACATTTCTGTCATAATTGTGCGTTCCAATAGCGGATTATTTTTCCTCCATGGACAATTGCTCGTGACAGTTATTCGGTGATATCTGAAAAAACGCTACCACCATTTCCACAGGAAATTTTCACAGGTTAGTTTTATCAAATGGTTCCAAATACCAAACAAAATTGGTCTCCAGTTTTTAAATTTACAATCTAAATTTTTTTCTTTACACTCATTTTTAATCAATGTGATTATTTGCCTGTCTTTGTGACGACAACGTATCCATTAGTTCATGTAGTTAGACCAATTTAAAACATCAACAAGAAAATTACCACTCTGGAGGACAACCAATCATTATCAGTGCTTTTATTGTACATGTGTAGGGCATGTTCTGTAAAGCATAAATAACACTCAACATTGGTAAGGTGTCCTTCACAAAGCAAGGTGTCCTCACTGAGCACAGGAATACTATTACCTTAAAAGAAATCATTCTCTATCTCAGTACTTTGATTATGATCAAAATTCTTTTGTTCAGTAAAGACATCAACGGAATCATTTCTAAACCCTCATCTGCGATGAGCTTTTTACAATTCTTCCATGCTATTCCTTTTCTCAAGGCCAAGAAAATACTTATTGCCCTTTTCCCCCTTCTCAGACCATCTTTAAGCGCAAGTGATAAACAATACCCTCAAATGTAGCATCAATCTCATTTGGTTCATCTTTGATGACCTGAATCTGAGCTACAGAAGATTCTAATATCTAATTTATCCATTAGGCCAACAACAACAAATGTTCCGTTTCCGGTTACATGCCATTTTAAAATAGGGTCGGTAGGTTGGAAAGTTGGAATTTTTGGGGGCCTTTAAAAATATTCTGATATGTTTGGCAGGTGTGTAAAAATACCCTACTTGCCCGATTCTATTCAACCAAAAACTAACAGCAAAGTGCAAAGAAACTGCTTCGAAATCCATTAAAGACCACTTCAGTATACATAGGTACGCAGTGATGCTGGTTAATATGGAGATGTATGATTGTGTCAGATATATTTCAAAAAGATACATTTTTGGCTAAAAGTATTAACCCAAATCATCCGCTTGTGACTTCTGTTGAGTCCACTTCGTTCATCTGTCGGACGCAATCAACAGATTTGCAAATTAATTGGACAAACTCATGTGCAATCTGCAGTTTGCACTATGCATAAGCGGCAGCACCATTTGCCTAGATCGAAGATTGCGCTCTGTAAGTTTGGCAGCTAAAGCTGCTGATTCGGCAAACAGCGCGCAATCTGCAGATTGTGCAAACTTGTAGAATGCGCTCAACACGCACCGTCATATACACTCCTATGCGCGCTGTGCTTTAAATTATGGCTGGGTTCTTGTAGGAAACACAACGCAACGACCGTGAATTACAAAATCATGAGACTCAAATCACAGAGATATTAATAAAATTGTCTTGATGTGTTCTGGTTTTTTAGTTCATGTCTGTTTTAAAAAACATGTTAAGTTGGTCAAGGTGGTCAAAGCCTGACATTATGTCCACAGTTACCTTCAATTTTTTTACTATTATTATTTTTCGTTCTTTTAAATTTTTTATTTCAAGCCGAAATTAAAAGTTTAGGGTCTTGTTGTAAAGTTAGGGTCGGTCAGTTAAACGGAAACACATTTTTTTATTTTTGGGGGCCTTAGATCAGCAATTCTATCTTTCTTCATCCAAGGTTTCTCCCATAGCAAACTTTGACCTTAAGCCTCTCTCATTTCGCTTGCTGATCATTACTTGATTGGTCACCAAACTTGATATTCATCTCCAAAGATTGTTATTCATCTCCTGAACAAAGTTTTCATCTTCTACATGTTCTTAGTAAGAATTATGTGTACATACCTGTGTGAAGTGGCCATTGGGAGCCAGACATTTTTCCCTGTACTGAACGAACACGTAGCTGGTCACTAACTGTGCTTCCACGACGTGACCCTCTGCCACTTGAATTACAAGCAACTGAAGACATCTTCCCAAACGAGTTGCTCATCCTTTACATATATTGAACCTAAAGAGCACAGATGGACAAAACAAACAATCGTTTGATTAGTATTTAATACTACCTTTGATTCTAGCAGCAGGTCCTTTGCTCAATGAGTATTTGAGAACGTCTAATAATAAAGCCTTGTGGACAGTTTTCAGCTGGTCTTCAATATTATTGTCAGTCCAGTCTACCAGTTTGCTGAAATTACTTTCAAAAGATTTTATTTTGCACTTATCTCTGTTCCTCTTGTAATTTTTTCTCACATAATCCTAAAATAAGTTGACAGCTATAATACTAAGGAACCCGTTTATAGGCCATATAATTGACGGCTACAGCCACGGCTACAACTATAGACTGTGCAAGTCTCCCGCGCATTCGAACTTCCATGACCGTTGTCATCCCAACCATTATGGAGTTTTACGTGGGCGAGATTTTATTTCGTCAATTATTTTAGTTTTAACGTAGTTTACATACATGTAATGAGGTTGAGTCTTGCATACACCTACTGGACTTGCGAATGGAGTGTTTCTTTACATTTAAAATCTTGATGCATCAAACAAGAAAGAAAGGACCAAACTGAAAATTCATTTGTGCACAGTTACGTGTTGCGACAGTATGGTCTGAGATTATTACTTTTGTAAGGACATCACGAACCATGACATTTTATGCTATTGACTATGGATTTTGAGTAGTTGCGATGATCGTAACCCACCACCGTGTTCTTAAAATTTGTGTCATAATTTTCGAAAGTGGTAAAAATTTGGCAATTCTGGTGAGTAGTCTGGCAAAAACTGTCGTAATTGCGAGTATGGAGAATCGTTACGTTAGTTGTCTTGTGACCCTCCAGTCTCCGACCGTCGGGAGGATGGTTCAGCGACTAGCCCGCAGGACTAGCTTGCTTGCTTGCCATTTTACAAGTCCACACTTTTTCGCTGATCGTTGTTTTACAGTGCCCCAAAAGTTTGAAATAATTGTGCGAAAACACAAAAGTGCAACAGTGGACCAAATGGTAGGGAGTCTGGCACTTTTCAGGTTTTTTCATAGGAACCCCACAAGTTTGCTACCATTGGAAAGAAAATTTCAAGAGAAATCCAACTGAAGTCATGTAGTTTTAAAGGGTGTGTTACATTGGAAATTGTCAAAGACCTGTATCCAAACTTGATGTGACCCAACATAGGGGCCTACATGAAACAACAAACCTGTGAAAGTTTAAGCTAAATCGGTCTTCGGAGTCATGAGAAAACAGTGAAAAAAAAACTTATGTGTTTTAACTTCCTTTTAAACATTGGAATTTATCCTGCAGGATAAAGACTATTATTTTACTAATTTCCTAAAAACTATGGCATTTCAAGCAAAA
>JAUELU010105570.1:0-11002 GCA_032357145.1 Evasterias troschelii | reverse complement strand
ACTTCTCACTAAAATAATAAAAGACTTCATGCATGAAGCCTTTTATTAGCATCTAAAAGCACACAAAATTGTGCAACGAGGGTGTTTTTTCTTTCTTTATTTTCTTGCAACTTGGATGACCGAAACAGCCCAAATTTTCATAGGTTTGTTATTTTATGCATATGTTGTATACACCGAGTGACAATACTGGTCTTTGATCATACCAAACACGTTCAGTGCCTTTAAATAAACGACTCAAATATTAGTTTCGTCTCTATACATCGCTATACCCTGCTCTTCTGCATTTTACCGAGTATTATTTGAGCCCCCTACTTATAATGAATGTGAACGATCAAGAGCCACAGTGAAAGTATTTCAATTATTAAAACAAAGGAGAGTGACAAGCACTTACCATTAGTTATTGACAAACTCCATGCGGTGGGACAGAATTCTGATGTGTGCATACTAGTATAACGGTGGTACTTCCTGGTATGTACGTAGAAAACCATGAAATCACAGAAACTGAGCTGCAGGGAAAGCAACGGAAGAAGTACTGTATAAGTCGATGTGAGTTTAATTCATTATTTTGGTATAAGTTGGTTTATTGCTCAAATCACATTACAGCCATTACATGCAATTTACAATACTGAAAAACACAATATAAAAACTCAGATAATCTGAGACAAAAACATACATAAATGCACACTAGGAAAATTGTAATGAATTGACAGACTCTAATCAGTTGCTCAAAACTTCGATTCTAATGACAGATCTACAGGTCTGATTGTGTCACTCAATTTAGTCGGCATGGAGCTTTTAAAGTAGCGATTATCTTTCTTCTCTCCGATTCATTATGTCCTACCCATTCATAAAACTGTGGATTTCTCTTTGTTTTTTCATTATCTGGACGCAGAATTGCTTTCTTTTATTTTCTGTATCGAGTATAGACACTTTTAAACACATAGATATCCATCGACTTAATATTGTACAAATTCAGCTGCATATTGTTCAGGTTTCGATTTAGCATTTGATACTTCGCTTTACAAAGGTACATTTTGAGCACGTTAGGCTAGCAAGGGGGAAAACCAATTTTGTTTAATTAAAATTTGAAATACAGGACGAGCAAGCATAACACCAAAAGACCTTCAGCATACACAGCAGCGACTTAACAAAATACAGCGAACAAAACCCAAATAATAAACATATAAAAAACAACAACAACAACGTGTACACTTGAATTCACTGAAAAAAATGTGTCCCATTATTTATTAAACGAATAACTTGTATGTCGTGAACACATCTAACTAACTGACTTCTCCGTCGATTCTAACGTGTGAGTTTTCCTCCGTGGGTGATGGTGAAGCACAACTGGACACTAACAAAACTCACTGCAGTATATACATTATGTTCCACGAAGCTCGAGGGATATCCACGGACACAATTCAGGGTGTTTACCGTCAACATACTGTGATTTCCTGACGTGTCAACGCGTCCTGCTCGAGTTGGAATCTCGTATTCGTATTTCCCCGAGGCTCATTTGCGAGGTCCACAATTACACTTGGTTCTCTAAACCAGCACTCGAGCATAAATGTGTTCTTACCACGATGTTATTTTCTACGGAAAAATTGGGCAGCCAAACACGTCAACAACGAAATATAAAAAGAACACGAACATCCATCACAAAACAATTGACGCCAGCAGCAAATTAACACATGCACGTGGGCTTATCATCCAACCCAAGGTTAAAAGACACGCTGTGAGACTAATTATACAAGATTATGTGCTAGATGTATGGACATTTGATTCTTACCTGACGTGCAATTACTGTGGATTGACATGAGTGATTACGTTCTATTACGTCACGGTATAATGACGATTGACTCACCCTTACCGCAAATAGTAAATACCGCAAATAGTCTACAATTATTTTTCTCTTGACCGTAAATGACTGTGGTTTCATCTTTGAAAACCCGAGTCTCCGTCGATGGACGGTGCTAGGCCGTTGTTTATGAAGACATATTACAACTGTGCATGCTATAACTACTCCTGAGTGTTACCCCAAACCTAATTGAGTCATAACACTGCACATAAACCCAAATAATAATGTAGTCTCATTTAGTTCCAGACCACTTTAGGTAAAATAACGAAGCTTAAATTGAGTCCGCGCTACAGTTAAGTTGGGACTACAATTAACATAATGAGGCACACTGTTTCTTGGTGCTACCATAAGGTCCATGGTCGCTGAGGCACAAAGTTTGGTGCAACCAAGTCGTTGAGGTACAAGGTTTGGTGCTACCATATTAGTTGCAGGCTCAAAGAAGCACATGGGTTGGTGCTACCGTGAGGTCCGAGTTGTTTAGCAACGCATGCTACCATGAGGATCTGGATCGTTGAAGTACAATGTTTAGTCCGGGCTCGTTGTGGTATACAAGGTTTGGTGCTACCATGTGGTCCGGGCTTGCTAAGGCATACGGGCTGGTGCTACCGGTGAGGTTCGGGCCGTATGACTATGAGGAATGAGGTACAAAGGTTGGTGCTACCATGAGGTCACAGGGTCGATGAGGCACAATGTTTGAGCTACATTATACCCAGGCTACATGTTGGGGCTCCACACTTGAATGTACATCAAGAAGGTTTGATACAACAGAAGCAGAGTAAAGAAACTCGATTATTTTCACCTGTATATTTGTATTACTTTTCGTAACTGCGCCGGAAACACGACACTGAACGTGAACTAGACGATTGTGAACCAATATATATATTTTTTTTCAAGCTATGTACCGGACCCTATCATGTGAAAGGCTCAGTACACGTTTGGTAATGACTGTGAAAATGAATGGCAATACAAATTTACTTGGTAAGAAGTACAGCAGCTTTGGATAGTATAATAAACTTTGAGAAACTGTTATTTTCGAAGTACTTCGGTTATGAAAAAAAGAAACAAACAAAAAATTCCCCCAAATTTAAATATGAGAAGCGTTTCTGTCAGACACGCTTCTCGGCTGTGTATTCCTATGGGGAATATTCTTCCTGCGTGGAAATATTCGCTCCGGTTTTTCGGTGATATCTCAAAAACGCAACCACCTTTTGAAGTGAAATTTTCACAGGTTAGTTTTATTGTATGTACCTACATTTATAGGATTAACACAATCAGTAGGCTCCAATTAACAAACGTATGCAGCACCTTTAACAATTGCAAGTTTCTGAGAAGGGGTAAGTCTGCTCGTTTTACACTTTGATTTTGTTGAACGTTGGAGTGGGCGACTTACGATTGTTCCAATGCGGAGGAATGCTACTATAAACAAATGAGATATTTTTAGGTTTGCCATATGGGCACGAAGCAAAATAATGAGAGACGACCCGATGTACTTACACATGTTTGTCATAATATAAAGCATGTAGGCCTATGTTGTTTATACGATTGAACGCGTTGGTTTCAAGTCACTGTCTAGGAATATTTATCAAAATTGTGATCGTATACACAATTCCAAAAAATTAATGTAAACAGTCAAATGATAAAACAAATAATAAAGAGAGAATGTCTCATTAGCTCTGTTAAGAATGTGTTCGACAAGTTCCGACAACCAGTCAAAATCTTTCCATATTGAGGTATTTTATTAGTTTATTTGTAAGGAACAGTCGTCGTTGTCGTCGTTTGTCGTCGTAGTTTGTCGTCGTCCTGTGAGTAATAGTCGGCTCTTTTGGTGGTCGTGTTCCACTTATGGCGCTGAGAAAAAAAACCAATGTATTTTGTTATACCTTTGCTAGAATAACAAAAAATATCGCATTTCTAAAAGTGTGCTCTCAAGTTTCAAGTAATACCAAAGTTTATGTGTCACATTTCAAAACCCATACCCTCAAAGGTTTTTCAAGCATAAGACAGTGTATTAAAGTCTTTAGACAAGTTGTTGTTTACTTGCTTACACATTTCTTCACTAGTTAAGGCCCAACATTTAGATCACTGTCTCACTTTGGCTATGCCAGATCACTGCAAATGATCTTCAACGTTACAACAGCAGCCAATGGCCGGCCATAGCCTTAGCCCAAGTCGTCCTTCTTCATAACATCAACCACAGAGTAGCTGTACCACACTGTGTGTAATGCTTTGTAAATGATTGTAATTATGCAAGCATGCAGGTGTCTGTATAGTAATATACATTATTGCTTGATGTAAGCTCCCTGAATTCGACTAATGCGAAACTCTAGCAGCGGACAAACAAATCCCAACTGCTTGAAAGTATCACCTGCCAAAGCGGCTGCTGCCATTAAGACATTTCTAGCAATAATTACACGTAGGGGATGATAAATCTGGCGGGTTTGTTTGAATGGAAGTGGTTTGACCAGGGAGAGTTTGGCGTAGCAACCCAATCACTCCGTTTTGAAATCTGCAACATTTTAGTATCATTGTTTATTCGCATACATGGGAGTTGATGGAAGTGTATGAAACCAGAGTCGTACTGTGAACTCATTGGAAATTTAATTCGTAATTTATGATCTTGTCCACCCTTCTTCTTTGTCACCTTCTTTTTAGGTGCTCGTTAGGTGTTCGGCTCGTCAGCCGAAAACCTATTGTAATTGTTAAGTTTTTTTTCTGCCCTCTTCTTCTTCTCTCTGAACCTTCTCTTGCAGATTTCGCAAAAAGTTTAAGTTGTACAAACTTGAAACTTGCAGGGCTTTTAGACATTTTTGTTTTACTCTTTAAAATTATGTAACAATTCACATTTAAGAGGCCAGTGGTTGTTTTATGCGGGATCATACTTAAATCATATAGGTCTTTCTTTTTTTTGTTGTGTGCGTGACCTTACATAGCCTCTACTTCCGGTCGAAACCGGAAGTGCCTAGTAAATTGACTGTGGCAGAATATGCCAATGATTTTTTGAGTTTTTTTTGCAATGATGTATTCTTGCAAATGTCAGGTTTGGAAAAATTGGACTGGTGACGTCACATAATTCAAAATCGCCCTCTAGCGGCAGGTTGAAAATAGATCACACTTTTACTAGATGTCTGTGGCAAAGTTTAGTATAATCTCTTCACCTTTATGCAGACAACATATTTGTGGAGCCGTAGTTTGAAGACGTCACCGTGTGTCATGTGGTAAGGCCTTAAAGGTGCACTTTTTGAAGCCTTGTATCTACTAAACCAAACAGCCGATTGGGTTGAAAATTGGTGAACTGTTAGACATTGGCCATGGCTTGTAAAATCTGGAATGACGTCATGACGACGTCATCAAATATTTTTTTTCAATTTTTTATAAAATCAAAGCTTAGTATTTGAAAAAATCATTAATCCCGAACCAGACAATGGATTTTTGTTATCTCCATATCATCAGAAAGGTATTTAAAAACTGAATGGATGACGTCAAAAATAAAATAGAACACACACAAAAATGATTGTTGTTTAATACATGTCGCTCCAATTCACGCAGTCACGGCATATTCTTGATTGGGTGTACCTATTTTGTTCCCTTTCTTTTGAAAATCCTGAATGGGGTAGCAATATGGTTGCTTGGAAATACCTCTTGGCAGGGCATACCCATGCTGCCGATGTATCCATTGTCGTTGTAGTCAGAACACAATCACGTAAGGTTCAGAGTTTTGTTATATTCAACTTGCAAGTGATCAACTAAACATTCTAAAAATGATCGAATGATACCACGTATTAACACATTAATTTCTGGAAAAACCAAAGCAGTAGTGTTCGTATTTGTTATTGATGATTTAAAATGATTATCCGAGAGCGCAAAGCAAACCATGGCTGTGACACGAATCCAAACGCTCGCCTACAAAAATGATTATTATTTTTTATATGCACGAAACACTTCACACTGGAAGTTTGAAGGTTAAATAACACGCACGTTGGCACTTGAGGTGTGTGAGGTAGATGATGGGGTGTCGTGTATCGTATGTCACCTCCCTTGTATGAGGTCATCCCTCTAAACAAACGCACGTCTTTCACAGAGGACAGAGGCCATTAAATGGCAGCTTTATACAGCGGACATTACAGTCTTGAAATGTTTAAAACGAATTTTCCCTGAAAAAAATGCTTCCAAAGTCAAGTGCATACGGGAAGTGATTCCTGAAGCTGCAGTTAACCATGTTTCAGAGATTGTATCCTCGAAACTGCGGTTGGGGTCATTCAGTTGAGCGCAGCAACCACATACGTCTGAGGAATGAGGGATAGACACTTCGCAGTATTTTATGCCGTTCTCGGTAAGGGGTTATTCTTGTTGCTACAGCAAAACTGGATCAACAAAGCGAAGGCATTTTGTAACATGTGTCGGACAATGATTACATTTCAGACTTGCACAAACAAATAGATGCAAAACAGCACGCGACAACATGGCACGAACTTCTCACACTAACTTGATGAAAAAGCAAGGGAATTATCAAATTACTATTTTTTTTTGTAGCGGGTCTTACATTATTGGGTTTATACTTTAGTGCTTATAGGCAGTTTCTCGCGTTGTGTATATTATTGAAAGGTTAGCAATTCACTGGAGCGCGAACTAGGCAACCTTGACGTCATAATGTCGCAACAATTCAGCCCGGTGATTCGGTGAAGTTAAATTAATGTTGACTTAACTTATCATTTAGTCGGAGTGACACACGAGTAATTGCCTAATATACGGTGGTATACCACCCGCTCGTTTGAGCGAACTCAAAAGTGGGCAAAATACAACAGTTTACCTCCTCCTTGCTTGCATGAACTAATGGTCTGTTGTTCACTAAGTCGTAACGAGCAGTCGCATGCAGAGTGAATAATGAATGATGGATTGGTGGATGCTAAGGTTGAAGTATTTACATGAACGTTTCGATGGTATGTACAAGTCGAGCCATGTACGAGAGAAATGTCAACAAATCTTCCCCAAAGAAGACCTTCACAGGCATTGAAAACACTCAAAAAACAAAATAAGCATCTTAATGTAGGCAGTATAGGACTCGATCATAGTATGATGACACTTTCATTCCATTCATATGTGTACTTCCTTATTTATTTTACCTGTCTGATAATTGTCGCCAGAAGTCATCGTTCCGTCCATGGAAAATGTCATTTGGCATGAAGGGGAAACAATCTTTTGATAATTGCTCTATTATTACTATAAATTATTTCAAAATACCCGCAAAAGCGCCACACGGGTTCTGATACAAGCAATTTAGGCTGTCACTTTATATCTCGATATCCGGCCATTTTCCATTTACTGATTCAACGCGAAAAACATAATAATGTCCTCATAGAATGAGCCTGTGTTCGGACAGTGTGACTGGCCCGTTTTTACTGAAGATGCATTACGTTGCCGGAACGCTAATTTACTTAAGCGAAGTGGGGATAGTTTACACCATCGTTTTTTAATGCAGTCCTTTTGTTTTGTGTTGATATGCGGTCCCTCGTCTTCTTAACCTAATAACCATATACATTTTAAAACATACACAGCCTGGCTACGTTTCGAGTACAGGCTGGTAAATTTGATCAGCTTGGCCGGAGTGACGGGTGTTTAATTTACAAGACAACCTTTAGTCCCACAAACTGGAAATAAGGTTGCCCCATCCAGTCCGACTGTATGGCGGTTGCTATTGACGAGCCGTAGAATTCAGCTACAATTTTTCCTATTGATTGTGTTTCTGTATCAGATCTTGGGCTTCATTTGACTTGTGTCAAGACATGTAAAATATGGTTGATGACTACAATAATAAAGTAACAATTTTCAGATAAACATCTCCGTCTGAAACAATTTAAATATGGACTTTTTTAAAGAATGTCTACTGAAAGCAACCAATATCGAATCTCAAAATTTACTTGTAGAGTACTTACGCAAACTAACTTCCAAAGTTGTATTTCACGACATCCTTCCAAACATCAGGATACCTTTATGATTAGACCGTGCATAGACTAATGTTATGTAGTGTGTGTACATTCTTTAATTTTTACAGCTAATTTGACATCATCATATTCCTTAAGACAGCTAAGTCATACTCATAACACATAAACAGAATAAAAGACACAATAATCGTAAAAACTATCTGAACGATCCAAAAACATTTCTACGGCCAGCTGGCCACGTGCGTGAAGTGGCCAACCTCCTTCCCATATAGACAAGCAACGTGCTGTGGCACGTTGACATCGCGCACTATTTGGGACGAAATTGTAACACTCAACTTGATGACGCAATGTATTTAATGACAAGAACGGACCAAAACAAAGTCGTCTCTCGTTCCGGATCGCTGCGAATTCAAAAAGTAGAGTCGCTGTGAATTTATGATAACAAAATGAAACTTTACATGAGTATTTTTTAAATATTTATAAGATATTCTTCAAGCCAACATGTAAATTCATTCAACATGATTCAACAGACTACTGAAGCCGACACACTCCGCTGTGCTGATGGCTAATAACGGTGATGCCTCGTGTGAACGCAATGTACATTTTAGCTCAGTCGTTTAGTCAAGCGAACCCCCTCTGAGAATATTTAGCAGCGAAGTTTAGCAGTGAAGTTAGCTACTCGTGTGAACATACCATAAGATACTTGGTACATTAATGTACTGGTACCCGCTTAAATACATGGTCAGATATCTGCATAATAACAATTCAAAGTGTCCATGAGAATTTACGGTACGCTCCATCACATTAGCAAACAAAACGACGTCAGTTGTGTGTACCCACAAATTCTACAAAACAACACGTGTGAGCAACCGTGACGAGTCTATACACAATGTGCCATATTTGGTTCAAGGGTGGATGCAGCTATAGTTAAATTCTCTCTACTTTAAGATTATGAATTCTACTGGGCTTGGCATTGTGTGGCGGCAACCCATTCACAACTCACCTCCTCCATATACTAGATGCTACCATTCCATGAAAATGTTCTAAACATTCTCCAGCTGGTTTGAAACCTCAGATCAAGGAGCTTAATTTGGATATACCAAAATGTTTACTGTTTCATTTGTTCATTTTAAATAGCGTAAACATTGTTCTCGAAACAGCTTGTTCGTATTTTTATTATTTGTTTTCGTTTTGAAAACAGTGCAAAATTACCTAATAATTTAACAGCATACAATTGATTAAAGTCCTGTATAATATGAGCCAATCTGTTGGCGTTTGTAATGAATCCCCAGGCGATCTATTACATTACACGTATACACGTAATATGGACATTAGCGGAACAATTTAAATGCTAAAAACTGACTGATTCCTTGAAAGGGGAACAAATATTAACGTTCTATACGTAAACGGTAAACTATCAATTTCATATTAATAGAATGATGTACAGTAAGACCACACTATCGAAACAGCTGCAGGGCATTCATTTACCGTGCTGTTTTAAGAACAAATATCACATAGTAAAATCTAAGCAGTATCAATTCTCCATACAAATAATAAAAACATAAAGTAAATAAATACCTTGGTATTGTTGCAAAATCGAGAGAGTTTCAAACAAACCCCTAAAATAGTAAAACAAAATCGTAATTGCTAACTTGCTGAAATCAGTCAACGACATCCCACAGAGAACTCAGACCATTGGGTTGTGTTGAATATCTAAAAGAAAACGTACAGTGATGGTTGGATGGATTGGGTGCTTATTAGAAACTTGAGGACACGACCATGTTACTGTACTAGCACTTTCCATTTATTCTCTAAAGACTGTACACTACGTTGTAAAGACATCTGATCCGATTAATGAAGTCGATTTATGAAGCAAATTTCCCTAAATTGTATTAACTTTTGTTTATATAAACCTTGGGACTGTACACAACGGTTGATCAGCGTGACAAGTCTGTCAAGATAATTGTACATTTTACCCATCAGATGCAGAGTCTAACCCATGGGACGTTATCTGACCGTCATGCATCGGTTGTTGATAAGCTGAACTCCGTCTTCAGTAACCTCACGTGGGCATGTTAGAATAATCACCTGCGGGTCCCATTGTAGCTTACAAATTAAGGTGCCCCACTGGTGAAACAATCTGTCGTCAATGTTTGAAACTGTGACGACTTGTTCCAGTGTTGGTGAGTTTGAATGATAAACTCAAATATTTGATAAATCACATTCGTGCAATGTTTCCAAAGCAGTGCATTTTATAAATGAGTGGTGTGTCATGGCCGAGCGGTCTAGTTCACCGGACCCTAGCTCCAGTGTTGTCAGCAGCAGTGTGTGAGTTCGATACCCAGCCGTGACACTTGTGCCCTTGAGCAAGGCACTTAACTATAATATTTGCTTCATAAAAAGTTGGGTAGGTAGTGCATTCTGCTCTACCAGCCAGGCTCCTGTGTTACCCATGCCGACATCCTACGTATTGTGAGGTGGCAACTCTGTTTCAGCCCCAGGTAGCAACGTGCCCCTGGTGACAGTTGATGTGGGTCAATGGCTCAAAATCAGTAATCCCCTGAACGAGAAACCAACAACAATCCTAGTGGTCAAGTCCAACGGATGTTATGGATAATGACATGTGGTCATCGAGTCGTAGTACTCTTAAAACAAGTGTGCCCTCGGCAATAACTTAAAACGTGGTTTTTGTTTTGGGGTTTGTTTTCTTTCTTGTATGATCATGCTTCCAAGTGTTCAGTTGCAAGACCATTACCCGACAGAATATAAACCGACCTTACCATCGCTCTTTAAAATAATTATCGAGGCCCGAGACTTGGAACGAAGGGTGTCATAGCTTGAGAACAAGAACACTCGGTGACACAGCGATCGGAAATGAGTGAAGAACCGAACGTTGTAATGACGGACAATAAATCTCGACAGCATTAAACGTACAAAGTGCTCTCCAACGTGGACTTCGGTCGGGACTTGGCCATTTGTATTATGACACGGATTAAATAATGCAGTCATTATTACTTATGAAGAAACTACACACATTTCTGGATTGGTAAATGGAGAGTTTATAATTTACGAAGTACAAATTGATCCTTACACCTCTAGAACCAAGCAGGCGAGCTGGTGTATTTCGCACTAATTTCAAACCCTACTCAGTGGCAGTATAGAATAAACAGAAAGACATGTTCTCAAAAAAATAAATAAAAATAGA
>JAUELU010105547.1:0-11004 GCA_032357145.1 Evasterias troschelii | reverse complement strand
AGACCATGTTACCTTTGTTTACAGAAATAGTGACCTTGTACATTCAAATGCATTTCCTGGCAGGCAAGATACTACACATGCAGGCCATATTGGAAAATTTACAATTTGTGTCATAATTTTCACATCAATTCAAGAGTTACTAAAGCAACAGCTGTACAGCTTTTGAGATGTCCACCCTTTCTTCATATCAAAAGTTGACAGTGCAATCTCAATAAAGCATAAGATTTGTTGTATTCTTCCATTGAGCTGCAGGAAGTCCATGCTCTGTGGCTCTTTTGTAAACATGTGATGTCACAGGTCACGTGGTATATTATATTCAGAGACACACTGTATTATACGATGACTCACACACTCTAAAAGCTCCCGTGTCAGGATTGAACCGGAAAGTGGTTTGAAAAAACGGGATTTCAACTCGGCTGATCTGCGTCGCGTCATTTGTATACAAATTCCGAGTAATTCTGACCCAGAAAAGGGTCAGGATCTTACGGAATCTTACGTAAATTCTATAAAGCGGAGTTTATTTGCCAACTCCGGTAGAAATATCGGCGCACTGCATTGTGTTATATGAATGTACCTTTGCGTAAAATACGGCGGGATAACACACTCATTAAAGCTAGATTAATGTACTTCAAGAGTGTTTTCACACATAATCTTTTTACGCAGATGAAGAGGAATTCTGTGGATATCAAGGATGCTAATTTTTTAAAGATCTACTGGAAACTCCACGGCGGTTCCATAGCTGTGGCGGGGCTTCAGAAGCTCTCTGGGGACTTGATCAGACTGAGCAGCCCAATACTACTCCAGAAGGTCATCAGTCAGGTGACTTTGATATTCACCGACGGCGAGATCCCAATAGATAAGGTGAGGTTACTTGAGGGGAAGGGAGGGCACCAGATGACACACGTAAAGGGTGGCCCAGTACTAACTATAGGAAAGTTCACGTGGTTCAAGATCCAAACAGGGACCAAACGTGTCAAAACGAGAGCGCTGACTCAAGTGGGCTTTTTAAAAGAAAAGTGGCATAGTAAACTTTAATACTTATATAAAACAAATTCAAGTCAAATAATTATTACCACGCCCTTTTCGAAACCGCGGCTTGGCCTTCGACCTTGGGATCACTCTTCCTGTTTGAAGCCCTGTAGCAAAAGCGTACGTTTTAAGCATAAGGGACGGAGCCCAAGCTGAAGCCGTGGTTTAAAAAAGGCTTATTATTCAAGAACGACAACAGCAAAGTAAACATATTTGATTTTGAGATTGTGCTTCAAGACATCAACTGTTGTGAGTATCATGTGGTTTACGTTCAAGAGAGTTGGCTAGAACACTGAACGATCCATCGCCTTTCTGTTGGTTACCTTTTGGGATATCATAGGCGAACACGACAGACTCGACGATAACAGATAAAATGTCCATACACCATACTTTTGGACAGACAACAATAAACCGTGTTCGAACTTTTTGGGGGACAATTTTGGTCCCACATGATTTGCTTTATTTAACGTGATGAAAAATCAAGCTCGTGCACTTTAACTGGTCTGTTGCGAGACGTGCACAGTAAAAAACGACTGAACAAAATACAGCACAGAAATGCTTATATAAATACATAATTAAATTGCATTTATATGCAGTTTTGAACCACCAGCACAAGACCTGGTAACCATTTGAGTACTGAGTGCATTTCATAACTGACTTGTACAACTTTCTCTTGAATGGATAGAAAAACATTATTTTTGATACGCCCAAACAAATATAGTATATCACAGTTAAAACATATCGTTAAACGTTTCAGAAGTAGAGGGATCACCTTAATGGTATGCGACTTTTTTGTTTCAAATATCAAGTAATAGACCACAACAGAAACTGACTGGCCAATTTTTAATTAATTTCTTTATACCAATCCCCCCCCCCCCCCAAAAAAAAAACAACAACAACATTTGAGATAAACCATTTATCATTCAATTCAACGGTTTCCACCGGACATTTTGTAATGGCTTTCCAAATATTCCTTCCTCTCTTTTTGTTTGTTCCACCTCCAGAGTTCCGGTTATATCACGGTGCAAGACGCAGTGGAGAACGTATATCTTCTTGTGGCCTTCCTGTGTGTCTGCAGCCTCGTTCCCGGCGTGCTTCAACAACGAAATTTTCAGACGATGTTTCACGTTAGCGCCAAAATTAGATCAGCTCTGCAGGTTCGTAAGATCACTTCGGTCACTTTACTCTAAAAACGTCCCGGTCAGAATTGACCCTGTTCAGTCCTAACTGATTTCTCAGTCAGTAGGCCTATGACCAGATATCTGTGTCAAAATCACCCAGAAATGTGCCAAACTGCAGACGCTGAAATCTTTTAACGACTTTCTAGGTCAGCTGAAAACTAGAAATGGGTCCCGGACGCGCGTCCCGGACTACGGGTCATTATTTTGACTCCGGAGTTTTAGAGTGTTGTGTTGACGTGTTTAGTAAAGGAAAATGGAAATGGTATGTAAAGTGATTGCAAACAATGACTCTACAAGTTGTAGTTGTCACTCATTAGTTTACAATAACTGGGGCCTACAACACAAGCTTAGGGACGTATCACATGCGCCAATGTTGGCAACCAATTTCAGGCGATGATTAAAAATCATCCACATTTTGTATTTTCATATATTTGTCTTGGGGATGGTAAGACACATTTCATGATGTGGATGTGATCTTGAGATGATATTCTGACTTCGGGGAAACCCTAACCACATTATTTTTACGCCAACCTCCACAGCGACATAACACCTGTAATATGCAACTTAGAACTACTTGAACACCAGGCTTTGTAACACTGAGCGCTATCAGACAAGTCTACACTCTCACTGGCTATTAATTTAGCAAAGGTTATGAAATAATTGGTAATTGTTTATTTATTTATTTGTTCTTCTACAATCACTTAATGAGGCACAGCTGCTGCAAAGCTGAGGGTGTTGTCATTTGTTTTGGTCAAAAGTTTGTTGTTTATTTTGTTATGCGTATATTGATGTTTTCTTTAGCTTGTTTAAAATTAGGTTTGAATATAGTGTCAGCATTGAGGTTATCTTGTTATTCAAGTGAATTAGACAATTAACACAAAAACAAAAACATGTTGTTTATTTACTTTTAAAAATTCTTCAGGGTTCAGTCTATCTCAAGGCGCAGTATCTATCTCCTGTTGCTTTTCAAGGCAGTGATATGAACGCTGGTCAACTGGCGAACAACATCAGTACGGACCCTGCAAATATCCAATTGTTCACGATGTTCTTTCATATGCTGTGGACAGCACCAATACAGGTGAGTGATATTAACAGTCATTACTTTATATTATATATAAATATATCAAAACTTGTTTTGTCGATACCGTATTATTGTTCTAATTGTGAATGAAATGAAAAAGGGTTCAAGAAGTTAGAAGTTATCAACCCATAAACCACGAGGACTGGAAATGATTTGGGGTTGAACAAAGAAAATGTGAATAGAGCAGGATTTGAACCAACGACCTCGATCCTATCATGCAGGGGCTCCACCAACTGAGGCTAACTAGCCATGTTGGCGGTCTCCCTTTTTTGTCAATACCATTGTTCAGGGTGTCAGTCAGAATTTTAAAAAAGTCAACCAATCTATCAATCGATCAATCAATCAATTATTCATTAAAAGTAAATCACTTCAAAATAATTTGTTATCTGCATCAAGGGTGACTTCTGTTAAGGAATAACTTTACATTGTACCAAGGGTTGTTAACATTATGATTTCAGTAGACGGTTGCTGAGAACGATTCAAGGATCATGGGCGCCCTCTCGTAGTGATTGGCTTTATGTTTCATTTTTTCTTTATATCTCTTTTCTTTTCTAAAAATTAGATTTTCGTTACACTCTACTTGTTGTACACCACATTGGGCGTGTCAGCTTTGATTGGTGCGTCCATGTTTGTAATCTCCATGTTTATCCAGGGGTTCATCGCCAAGGGAATCCGCAAATTCCAAACAAGAGTCATGGTAAGAATGATTCCGTTTCTCGGATTCAATTTGCCCTAAGATAAAAACTTCTGGGTCAGTATTGACCCAAATCCAGGCCCCGTAGGAGACTGACCCACTTATGGTTCAGTATGACCCGTAACCTGTGTCCAAATGACCCCTAAAATGGGTGGAAATGACACAGAATCCGGGTAAAATCCCATTGTTGACCAGATTCCGGATCCTGGGACCCGGAGTCCAAGTCCGTTCAGAACCCAGAAGTTTTTAATAAGTTAATGTACAGGCTGCCTGAAAAAATTTGCCCTTTGTGACATGGCCTTAACATCATAATAATAATGTAAAAATGCTTGCGTCAAAAACTCGGCGTAAAATGACATTTAATGTGAAAATGTATAAGTCATCTTTATGATGAAAGTTGACTTCCGGTATTTTTTATTTCCGGTGGATGGTAGGGTTATTCGGATGATCGTCTGAAGGCAACCAACGAACTTCTTCAAGGGATTAAGCTCGTCAAACTGAATGGCTGGGAGGACCGTTTTAGAAGCCAAATCAAGACATCCAGAGATAGTGAAATCGGAGAGCTGTACAAAGTGGCTGCACTCAGCAGCTCAATGAGTAATACTAAATGAGTCAATATTAATATTATTTCGTGTTTGGAGACACATAATAGAGTGCGCCACCAAGCGTTTCGGCCGGAAAGGTCAAGTTTTAAAGAAGATCTCAAAAGTCCTTTTCGAAAACACGGTTAGGCTTAAGCTCCGATTTGGGGTCCGTCAGTAAATATGAAAATGTGTGCATTCAATTCGGTTAAGGGCCTCAGACAGGCAGATGTAGCCATAGCCAGAGCCAAAGCCGGAGCCAAAGCCGAAGCAACGGTTTCAGAAATGTTCAATGTACAGAATTCACAGAGAATGATGTTATTCGAGTTTTTCGCTGGTCGGGGAAGCTTTGCTATAGGGAGGGTACACCTTTGGTAAATGTTCAAAAAATTAACGACCACAAAAAATTACTTAATAGAACACTGGATATTTTAAAACATTTGTTAGAGAAACGACCCCTTTGAGGTCCTGCAGTTTAAAAGAAAGAAGAGGTAACCCAAAATTTGAATTTGAGAAAGGATACAGGCGTGAAGCCTTTCTCTTACATCTGAAAGCACACTAATTTATGCAACAATAAGTTTTGATTCTTCCATTATTTGCCTACAACTTCGATAACCAACTACGCTAAAATTTTCACGGGCTTGTTATTTAAAGTATACGTTGGGATACACCAAGTGTGGGTATTAGCATGGTCTTTGACAATTACCAAAAGTAAACCTTACCTTTAATGTCATCGTTATACACACGCCTATATTAAAACTTTGTAAACAAAAACACAATAATAACGTTAGACCCATATCAAATCAAATTGTTTTACAGAGGCAATAGTCACCGTAATAATGTTTCACATTCATAATGATGTTCAATTTGGTATTATTCTCTCACTTACAGCCCCACTGGTCATTTCGGCTTCTTCGTTTTCAATGGTTGTTGTAAGTAAAAAATATATACTCTCGATGCGTAGATTTTTGTTGTTGTTGATTAGTTCTGGTCGTTGATGGTTCACTTTGATGTCGGTGAAGGAATTCAGCATATTTTGTAGTTCACTACTTGGAGTTGGTTCTTAAAAAGTATAATATCTTCATAGAAGTGCTTTAAAGACATAATTGTCTGTCATAAAATGACTTAGAATTGGGTCCAGATGTTGCAGAATCTGGGTTTCAAATCCAGGCTTTCAATTTCACACTTTCCGTGGCCTCATTGAAGCTCGAAATCTGGGTCAATTTTGACTCAATAGTTTTTAGTTTGATGTGAGTTGAGTAATCTCAGTTATTTGTGTGAGTGAAATTTTGCACAAATGTTGGTTAAAATACAGTCAGCTAATATGCTTATTGTATTTAAACCATCACTTAAATTCATTGTAAAAATTGTAACCATCGTTTGACACGAATTCCGGGATTGACCGAAAAATGGGCCGGGTCCCCATGGGATCCGGAATCTGGATCATATCTGATCGGAACGATTTCAGAATGTAATTAAGATATTACATTTAAAGGCAGGCAGGGTACATTCATTCGTGTCAGAAATTGACCTGGATCCGGGATTCCTTGGAACGGACACAAATCCGGGTCAGAATGACCCGGAGCTTTTAGTCAAAATGACACAGAAATGGGTCTAGATGACTCAGAACCTGAGTATAAACTAATCCCATTTCTTACCATTCCGGGTCAGCTTGACCCAGAAATGGCCCCCCTGGATCCGGAATGTGGGTCAATTATGACCCAGGAGTTTTAGACGGGAAACTGATTATCCTGCTTTAATAAGTGTTCACGTTTTAGAAGCAATGACATATATTGAAGGGGATTTTTTTCTTTCTCCACGGTTAATATTGGTAATGCCCTAATCAAAATACAAATCGGTGATTTTGGACAGAAATATTTCTTGTGAGCTTTGTTTGCTGCTATGATTTGTATAATCTTTTTTGTTTTATTCCAATTTTCTTCCGATACTTATCATGTTCTTTTTCTTGAATCTATATGCAGTCGTTTGCCCTCTATTATACCCTGGAAGGTAAACCTCTGACCCCGGACGTCATGTTTCCATCAATGTCACTCTTCCAGGGGATGGCGGGTCCCTTGATGATGCTCCCTAGCACCATCATGTTTGCCATCAACGCCTTCATCAGTCACGGGCGAATCAAGAAGTTTCTTGGTGCGCCGGAAGTGGAGGATAAGGTCAAAGGGCGCCAGAGAATGATGACGTTATCGGCGAGGGACACTTGCCACGATGGCGAGGTATTGTATTTTGGAGTTCGAGTTTTAATAATTAAGAAAAGCTTTTTCTCAAGTCCAAAATGGAAGAATGTCTTTGGAACGTGTCTTTGGTGTACACAACATCGCGCCTTGTAGTGCGGTAATAGATTCTGAACTTCAAGTGGTCGAGAACCAATCACGTGATGTGCTACAAAAACGCATGTCCAAAGCTCAGGGGAATATGAATGATGCACCCCACGGGTAGCATTACCTTGATCGTGCCCAATGTTTGGGTCATTTCCACTGCTTGATATCAAACATAGCCCCGGGTATGGGGTTGTAATATTTGGTTCAACTATACACTGAAATTAAATGTTCATTAATAAATTAACCAAGAAATATAATTTATTATATAAAGTTTGTTTTCCCTCCTGCAATCTATTATCACGGTATAAGAAAACATTGTTGCACGCTTTTTGATGTGGTTCATGGGTTTTGTACACCATATACAACCCATCACACAGAGTAAAATTAATTGTATAATGTGAAATGTATTGAGTCTCCCTTTTTGAAAACAATAAACCCGACAATGAACCCAACAAAGGGGGAGAAAGCAGACGCAAAGAAAGTGATGGTTATGGTTTTAAATATTATTTAATTTAGGGCAAGCTGAAACATCCTTTGGACATCCCCATGAAAGATAATGGAACGATCCATCGGTTTAAGTTTGAATTAACACGTTCAGACTTGCAATAACATTAATGTATGTTGTGGAATGCTGCATTACTATGTAAGAAATATTAAAAGATATCAATGAAAACAATCATTTTTACAGCATCGACACGACTCTACTATGAGACTTCAAAAAGCTGTCCAACAAGGAGATGCAAAGTATGGTACTTTTGACGAAGAACCAGGCCTAAAGGTAGCACAGCCGCTGCCACCACCAACACCTACCCTTCCGGATAACTTGATAATTAAGGTAAATTGCTTCCGAACTAAATACTCACCAAATAGATATGTTTTATACAATAAGCATTTGAACATTACCACCCATAAAAAACCACAACTATATGAAAGTACAGTGCATGTAGAAAGAGTGTTATGACGACCCGCATTCCATGTGTAGAACCCAACCACTGAAAACATTCAAAAGAACCTTTCCCAAATAAAAAAAGGCAAAGAAAACATTATTGTGGGGATAGGCAAGAAACAACGTGTCAAGCTAATTAGAGTGCTAGTGTGACTGCCTTGAGGCCCCAGGGGCGTTGCTCTTAAGTGGGGGGGGGGGGGGGGCATAGTTGTCAATGATGAAGTCGCGGTTTTTTTTTTTTTTTTTTTTTACCTTTTGATTTTGAGGGTAATACAGTCATGTATCCGAATTATTTCCTTCGGGGGGAGGGCACAGGGGGCACGTGCCTCCAGACATCCCCCTGGCAGCGCCGCTGCTTTTAGATAACCCTTCGGTTCCCTCGAAATGTTTTCGACCAGGGAGCGAAATATTTGTTAATTATTGTCTTTACTTGTAGTCTGCCTTACCGGCTCAGCACTGTATGTCTTATATACCCTGCAACCATGAAAGTAAAACTTGAATAGAACAACTTAAATTATGCTTCTTCTTTTTTAGATTGAAAATGCAACCCTGACATGGGATGATCCGTCCACACCAGTTCTTAGGAATATCAACCTGGAGATCAGTTCCGGTAAGAGTGTAGGTTTCGGTGTAATTAAACTGTATATGCGTCTCAAATGGCACGTTAATTCAGAGGTCGCAGGTTCAAATGCCGCTCTAAAGTCAATTTTTTTGTTCAAACCAAAATTATTAAAAGTTTACTAAGTGAGTTTTACTTGTGGTTTATTACTTGATTTGAAAAAAATATTCAAGTAATTTGTTTACTGCATTATTTTATTTTGTTAAAAAAGGATATATGTTGTTCTCGTGTACGTGTACATTCTTCTTTGAACATATTATCACATTTATTGAATAATTTTTTCAAGTTTTCATGGGAGGGGGAGGGCAATGAAGGCCAGGACTATTTTTGTTGCTTTTTAATGTACGAAGCATTTTGTCCTCATTTGTGGGCCACAAGGGTTCTAAGTAGGGGTAGGTGAGGGGACTTCCAGCCCTGCCAACCTCTGGTTACACCAATGCTAATGGGTGGCTGATGACACCCCATCCCAAGCAAAACATGCCATTTCTTCAACACTCTGGTGAAACCCCATCCCATCCAATGAAAACCTCAGGTTGTGTATATATTTGCTTTTGTCTGTCCACTCAATGCGCAATTTCTCTGTGTTTCCCAGGCGCGTTGACGGCTATTGTTGGAGAAGTAGGTAGCGGGAAATCGTCCGTGGTGTCGGCCATGCTTGGAGAAATGAAACAGTTGTCTGGAGAGATTACATGGAGAAGGTATAAAAAGAAGCAAATTTGTAAACAAAATTATAGAAACTACCGAATATGTATACTTTACTACACATTTACTTTCTACAAACTTCTCGATCTGCATTGACCCGGTGAATTTTGGTAAAATAAATAAATAAACAATCATAGCTCGATATCTGCCCCAGTTTGACCCATTTTTGGTACATTAACCCGGCATTGGGTCAGGCACCATGGTGGGTCCGGGATCCGAGACAATTGTTACCCGCAGACGTTTTTCGAGTGTTCCCATCATTCCTTGACGTACATTTTGAAAAGGGCAGGAGCTCAAACAATCATCATAATTATAATTTACTATAAAACAAATTATTTCAAAGCATAGGAAAATTCCTATTCTTTAATTGCTGTATAGACTGAGCGCAGTATATCGGTTGATTGATATGTTATCCGATTTGTATTTTTGTAAAGTGACAAGAACAGCGTTGCGTATGCGAATCAGAAAGCCTGGCTGATCAACGCATCACTGAAGGAAAACATCATATTCGGCTCAAAATACAACGAACAAAGGTTTGTAACAACGTAATATTACTTCAGACTGCATCGATACTACACTCAGAATATTAAGAGTGTGTTCAACTGATATTATAGACTGTGAAAGTCTCGCACGAGTCTGTTTCTCTCAATACTTTAATTTAACGTATAGTTTAAGGAAGAAGGTATACATATTTGGTACTCTTAAAATGAATGGCAATACAAACTTATTGTTCAGAGTATTGTGGTTTTGTGAAAAGATTTAAGTTTTTGTGCCCCAAAATTTGAATCTGAGAAACGCTTTTGTCAGAAACGTATCTCAGATTGTGTATTCCTATTGTGGTGATTATTCTTCTTGCGTGGCGTGGGCATCTTCGCTCCGGATTTTCTGAGATATCTCATAAACGCGACCACCTTTTGAAATGAAATTTTTACAGGTTTAGTTTTATTGTGTATATCTACATAAATCACATATAAATATATGTTTAAAACAATCGAACGGTTCCAAAACCAAAAGGTACACTTTGCCTTAAAGGCTTTTTTGTTTGGTCTAAAAGTTTCGACTAGCTTGTCCAGTCATCGTCAGGAGACAGACGATGACGGTGACTATAGCAAGCTGGTCGAAACGTTGAGACCAATTAAAAATTCACTCTGCGGCAGTGAAGTTAATAACGAGAAGTCCCCTTGATCTACTAAGATTTAAAGTAGTATACTAGTCCCGGCCGGTTACCTACCTTCCGCTCAGGTGGTAGTTAATAAGCAGGACAGTTCTTTTCAGAACTGAGAAGTCTCCTAAGGTCTCCCTAATTCCAAATAATCTACTCCGCGACAGTAGAATAAATAGCAAGACAAGTTTCTATACCTAGCAAGTAGATATACACATTGATACCTCACCCACCATGCAATGCCTCATAGGAATAATAATGTTATAAAACACCTTGATCCAATAGGATATATGCGCTATATGAGAACAAACTATTTCTAGCATTATTAATTATTATCATTATGGTGACTAGGTACCAGAGAACTATCGAATCTTGTGGT
This sequence comes from Evasterias troschelii, assembly GCA_032357145.1. Taxonomy (NCBI): domain Eukaryota; kingdom Metazoa; phylum Echinodermata; class Asteroidea; order Forcipulatida; family Asteriidae; genus Evasterias; species Evasterias troschelii. The sequence continues at coordinate 291 of JAUELU010105547.1, read as the reverse complement.
CTCCGTCAGGACATTGACATGCTACCAGCGGGCGATAAGACTGAGATTGGAGAGAAGGGGATCAATCTGAGCGGTGGACAGAAACAGCGCGTCAGCGTGGCTAGGGCTGTATACAGTAATGCCGAAATTGTCATCTTGGTAAATATGAACTAGTCTCTATACACCAATCCTTCCCCGATCTTGAACTCTTGGTGGCAGCAGATGCGCTCAATTGCTGCGGTGGTACATGGGTGGTACTGCGCTGCCTAGCGACGAGTTTAAGGGTTGGGCTATACGGCGATTATCTGATAA
>JAUELU010105465.1:0-11016 GCA_032357145.1 Evasterias troschelii | reverse complement strand
ATCCTATGTCTAGGACTAGTCCTAACTCCTAGGACTAGTCCTAAGTTAGGACTATCCTTTGTGAAATCCACCCCTGGTCCCATGTAAAGTATAATCAGTTGAGTGGTGTAGCCCTCAGTCCAACAGAATCATATAAAACATGCGCTGGATTTTGAAGAGTTGATGGTGGTTAGGGGTTTGAATGGTTAAAATCAACTCTATTAGAACTTTTGAGGCATGGTGGACATTTTAGGATTGCACTGCTCGGTTTGGATGGTTACCTAAACCGAGTGCCGCCCTTGTAATCTGATCACCATATCTTAAAATGGTTAATTGGAACAGAGGTCAGCTATCATGAGGGATTCTGAATTTGAGTTAAGACACTTTCTACAGTGAATGGTAAAACAAATAGTTCATAAAACGGAAAAAGACTTTGGCAATGTTAGCAAAATGTTCTCCTTTTTCCCCCAACATAGCTTCAAAATAGATGAGATAGCCAGAGACCCATTTTAAAGAAGACACTGGCCATTTTGGGAGGTCAAAGGCCATAGAAACTGGCTCTTTGATCTGACAATTAGCATTCAGTGTTTGTGGGCAGAAGTACTGATAAAACATGTGGTGGTAAAAATAAGACCAAAACAAATAAAAAGTTCTTCACGAGTAAAATGCATTTTTAAATGTTTTAAACAGATACAACAACCACACACTAAAACCTATGAAGTATCATGATGATCAAATTATCGTTATCGAGACCCAACAACAACAATAACAACAACAAAAGTAAACAACAAGAAGAAGAAAAGATAAGAACTTTACTTATTGAGCAGTCAGTCCCAGTCCATCCTGGTTGGCACTGGCAGATGTAAGAGTTGATTCCATCCTCACAGATACCACCGTTGCGGCAGGGTCTACTGGCACACTCGTTGATGTCTGAGTCCCACAGAGAAAGCAAAAAAAGAGAATGTTTAAGAAAGAAAAAAGGTGACAAGTGTCAGGTAACATCAAATAACATCTTTGAGGAGGAAAACTTTCTTCATTTGAGTCATTGTCTGATGCCACATTTTCTTCTGAGTTACGGGATCTTGGTTGGTTTGAACAGACTTCACGGTTGACATAGTAAGATCAACCTTTTCAACTTGAAAGTTGTCATGGCCATGTCACATGAGGACAATTAAATAAAAAAATAGTTGCAGGCAATCTTCAAAAAGAAAAATATTCACATTTCAATGTGGCCCTTGTGCTCCTTCGGCAATCAGTACTGTCATTCTGGCCTCAACGTTGCCAGTAAAAATTACCCGATGTAACCTTCTTCAAAACAAAGCATAAGATGTTTTCTATGTAGTAAATCTATTTGTATCGCATAATTTCTCTATTGCAAGATCTCTATCCGTATAGACAGCAGTTAATGGACAACATTTTGCAACGTTGACAAATAGTACTTACTCTGTTGACACTGGTTCCCTGCGTAGCCTGCCACACAAGAGCAGAAGAATCCGTTTACCATGTCAACACATGTCCCTCCACTCAAGCAAGGGTCACTACCACACTCATCAATTTCTGCCAACAAACATTAATAACAAAATGTTTATAAACAAAAACCACACATTTCTTTGTCATTTAATTGGATGAACAAGCATCACATGACACTACTGCTGGGCAAAATGTGGGAAGTTCATGCTTTCCTGGGTGGGGCTGATGGTGGCGTGATGCATACACATTTGTGCGTCTGCCTCGAACACAAATCTATGGTGTTTGCCCACTGCTAGTGTCTGTACGCTTACATCAATGTAATTAGCAAATTTCATGGGAAGGGCTAATTGTGAACTGGTGGATACGCTTTCCAAAATCCAATGAGTAGGATACATTTAATCCAGTTTTTCTCGAATATGAGATCACTTCAACTGGATGGATAAGTTTTTTCAAGTTTAAACTTCTAAATGCCTAAATAGATATAAAAATTACATCCGGAATAAATTGTATTTTTTAATGATTTAACTTATACATTGATAAGCAATGAACACTCTAATTCCTGTGGAAAAAGGTCCATAGGGGTGGGATTTGAACCCACAACCCCCGAATTCTAACCAAGATTTCTTCTGACCCTTGACAACTTTCCTAACTTGGCTAAATCTTACCAATTCCACAATTGTTGCCAAGGAAGCCTGAAGGGCACGAACAGACATAGGAGTTGATCCGGTCAGAACACTGCCCGCCGTTCAAACATGGATTACTGCTACATTCATTAATATCTACATAAAAAGAGAAACATTTTCATTGGAAAAGAACACACAGATAAATGAATAAATGAATCACAGGAGCACAGAGTAGGGCGAAAAATCAAGTCGACAATTTAAGAGGTATTTTGAAATGATGGCCTTTCAACATAGATTTTCAAGGAACTTTTACGAAAATTATCCTGGGTGTTAAAGAAGTAGATCAATGGGCATGATATATTTATATCTGAAGAAAATAACCCATTTTTAATTTCATTTCACCAGGCAAAAGTCTGACTTCAGATAAAAAAGTTGCATCCCCTTAACGTGATCCCTCGGCTGCTTCTTCCCAGGTTGTATCGTAAACTTTGGTGTGATCCCTGTATGGTAGGTTGTATGGCTTCTGACTGGCACCCTCAAAAAATTAAGGCTAGTTGTGGTTTTTGGGGGGTAGAGCATAGGCACGATAATCTGAAGGTGGTTGGTTCAAATCCTGCTCTAGTCAATTTTTCTATGTTCAACCACAAATTATTAATAAGATAAAAGTCTGAAATATCTCGTCCCTGAACGAGGATATTTTGCAAATAAATCTAATTTTCTACTTTGGATGGCACTCTGAAACAGGCTCAGTCATTCTGTTTAGACTGAATAAAAAGTTAGGTTTGATTTTCAGGTAGCCACTTGAGGAAAATCAAGATAAATATTCCCAGAAGAACATAATTTCAAGGAACCCCTAAAACTATTTTAAAAATAAAAGTAAAATCACTAAAAAGTGAAATAAATTCACACACAATAATGACAAATATTCAGCTCAACAAATTCACAAAACCTTTTGTTGCGACAATAACAAAACAATACTTTGAAAGGGTACTACTTGAAGAAAAAATAACCGGACATTGCTGTTTATAATTAACAAAGAGATAAAAGGAAAACAACAGGACCTTAAGGCCTATGAATTCAGTTGAAATAATACTTACTAAATTGGCATTGGTCTCCATTGTACCCAGCTTGACAAGTACAAGTAAACGAGTTGATGCCATCGGTGCAGGTACCTCCATTGCGACAAGGTCCACCGGCACAATCATTAATATCTGAGGAGAGAATTCATGCACTTCTTAAAATTATCATGCCAAGGCCATCTTCACAGCCAATGCTTTACCAATGCCTTGATTGATTGATTGATTGATTTGGTCTATTGCTATCTATAATACAAGTATACAATAAAAATTGACTTGCCTCTCACGCTTAAAAAGACGTGATAATACAATAAATAGTAAAATTAAGAAATACATAATATAAGACACAGAGCCTGCAGACGACACATTTTTGAATTGCCCTGTTTTGCCCAATGATTGCTTGTTGGCAACTCATACACTTGATTTATACATATGCCTTTTTTAAATTCTTAAATAATTATTCAAATTTTGTTTGGTACATCCTGTTCTGAAGTTTGTCACACACACGCTTTCCTAATTTGTTTACATGGCACACAGTCACAATCCTGTGATATGATTGGCTATCCACATGTGGCAGCGGGCAAAAGTAATGGCGCCCTCTGTTGCCCAGTAATGTTTAGGGAATGAGACATTCATCTCCATATAATTTTTTTTTAAGAAATCAGTCACTGTTTAGTATAAAAAAAACAACATGAACTACAGTCAAGAATTTACTTACTGAATTGACACCTGTCTCCATTGAACCCGGTGACGCAGTTACAGAAGAATGAGTTGATGCCATCCCTGCATGTTCCACCGTTCTGGCATGGACTGCTACCACACTCATTAAAGTCTGTAATCAGAAAGAAAGTCATGAAATGCATTCAAATTACAACTAGCAACAGGGTGTAACATGTTTAAACAGCCGTGGTACTGTTTGTACACACATTTTTGTGTACTCCATCAAAAAATTTGTTAACAATTCCATGCTCACTGTTAAGACCTAGGAAAATGACATGAAGAATGTCAAATAAGGGTTGGAGCCGGCTTGTGGGCGTAACGTGGGCGTACCTTCAGTGGAAGTGGGCCACACTTAGAAAAAGGGTATTATGCTTAGTTTTATGTTTTTCAGAGATTTCACTTTTTTTTTTTTTTAAATGTAAAATCAGCAAGTTCAACTGAAATTTACTGATTTGATATCTACTATCAGACATCCGATGTGTGGAAGCGAGCCACTTTTACAAAAATGATATTATGCTTAATTTTTATGTTTTTCAGACATTTTGGTTTCTTTGAATGTAGAATCTGCAAGATCCAGTGAAACTTACTAATTTGACATCTATCTCCGATGTATCCGGCCACACAGGAGCAAGTGAAGGAGTTGATTCCATCAGTGCAGATACCTCCATTCAGGCAAGGATTGCCGGCACATTCATCAATATCTACGCATCAAACAAACAAACAACATCACATCCAACATTAATGCCGTATAAACTTGTGTGATTTTTAGGAAAATCAGAAAGGAAGACAACCATTAGAGCATATTGATCAAAATGCAGAGTTGTTAAACCATTTGTTCTTTTCAGAGTCATTAGTATTATTGTTATTATATATTTCTGGTAATGAAACAAAGGATGCCTCATAAGTGAACTTAATCACTGAAGCTCACAAGCCTGAGAAAACCTGCAAACAAGGGTGCTTGCTGTGTGAACCAGAAACACTGGGGTTAACCCCTACTCTTCCAAGTGTTCTAGGTTCTTTTACAAGCACGACTATTGCTTAGTGCAGAATGCCTCAGCAAGGAAGCAACACCATCAAAACTTGTTAATTCATTTTCTGGAATTTCTAATCAATTCGCCTGAAGACAATTTTATTATTATGCCAAGCAGAAACTATTGCAAATTGATTGTAATTGATGCGCAAAAAAAATAGTAGGAAATGAGTGAAAAGAAGTATAAATTGTTTGGCATCCGTGATGATAAAAGGAATCTGTTGAACTACAGTTTCTAGCGCTAAGCAAATTTGTATGCTTCACATGGCCCAATTTTATAAAGCTGATCGGCAAAAAATACTTATTAACAAAGTTCTGAGTGAGGGACCAGTTGCAACAATGTTAACTTTATGGAATGTTGGCTGGTAACCTGTTTCTGCTAAGCAAGATTTTGTCTGTGCTAAGTAAGTTTTTGTTCTTACAGGCTTATTTGGGACCAGTTTTATGAAATTGAAAACGGTCTCAGGACTCACTAATTTGACACCTGTTGCCCGTATAGCCAGCAAGGCAGGTGCAGGTGAAGAAGTTAATCCCATCTCGGCATGTCCCACCATTGAAGCATGGACTGTTTGCACAATCATCAATATCTGGAGGTGAGAGACAAAATGAAAGCAAGTCACTGCTAGTGTTTCACACTTTGTAATAACCCAAAATACTCTGAGGATATTTTTTGGCTGAATTCCGGTTCAAATACAATTAAATTATTAAATTATAAATTTAAAAACCTAGATAAAACCTCAGCCGCTTTAAAAACATGAAATGTCACAAAACATTTCGATCGTTTGTTTTTCGATGAATAAATAAATGTGCTGAAAATTTGAACACTGGACATTTATTAATAAAAGCTGCATTAACAAAAATCCATTAATTGCCACAGTCAGTGAATAAGTTACAATTCCCTAAATTTACAATACTAGGAGATGTTTGGAATGTGTAAAGTCAGATGCTCTATCTTTAAAAATCATGGAGTACAACTTACTAAATTGACAAGTATTCCCAGTGTATCCAGCGACACAGTTGCAAGTGAATTGGTTGATGCCGTCTCTACATGTTCCTCCGTTTAGACAAGGATTGCCGGCACAATCGTCAATATCTGTTTGACGAAATCAATCAAATATTCTTATATTCAACGAGCATGCCACATTGTGGCCAAAACACCATTTCAAAAGGCGCATTCTTAACAATTAAACCCTCCCCCCACACCACAAAATGATATCAGAAAAAAAAAGCACAAATGAATGATTTGATACATTAAATGGCCCTGAAAAATGTTGTGTTTGCCCCCCCCCCCCCCCCGAAACAAGTAAAAATATCTGGTTACGCTACTGCTGAAGGGAGGTTCATGTAACGTACAGGTTGCAGATGGTCTAAAATGGATTAGTCTATACATTTAGTAACATAATATAAAATCAATACAACAGTAGGTTTTATTAAAACAAAAACAAAATCCTGTATACTTACTAAATTGGCAGGTATTTCCAGTGTACCCAGCAAAACAGCTACACGTGAACGAATTGATACCGTCTCTGCATGTACCACCATTCTGACAACGATTTACAGCACAGTCATCTATGTCTGATGAAAGAAACAAACAAAATCCAAGATTAGACTTTAGAATCCTTGTTTCCTGTAAGTAATTCACCATGATTGCCTTACAAACAGTGTTTTTGATGTTGTGACAAATTCTATGGAAGAATTAAGTCACCAATTTGATGTGGTCTCTTGTCAACAGGCCTGCCCGGAGGTCTAATGGTAAGTTGTCTGATCTGGAAAAGTGGGGAGTGAGGGTTCATTTCATTTCATTTCATTTCTTAATTCTGGTTGTGCAGCCAGGAAGACTCCCAGAAAAGCGAACTTCACTATACTTGCCAAGATAACCCCGTGGGGAGAAGACAATGAAGGAAGTTTCAGTTTTAGATGCGAGAGGAAACACCAAAGAATTATTCCAGGGAAAACCCAGGCAATCAGGCAGGGACTGAAAACCCAATCCACATAGTGCCCCTGGTGGGATTCAAACCGGGGTCCCAGAGGTTGAAGGAGTAGTATTCAGGTTTTTCCCATAGGGACATGGGAAGGCAAGGAGTATAAAAAAAAGTAATAATATTCTCAACCTTGATGCGATTATTACATCAATTTGCTTAACCCTTTAGAGACCCTTAATTTCTGTATAACCATCACAAAACGCCCAGACTTTGCTAATATTGTTAGTTTCTTTATTGAAATTTTGTCAGTAAAAATGTCAACATAAATAAAATGAATAAGACAATTTTGTTTCTTGTTTAGAAATTGGGATACTGTGTTAACATACTACATCGTAAAATTTCATTTGTGGCCATGACCTTTACTTTGAACGCTTTATGTGAAAAGAAGTAGGTGAAACGTAAGAGCCGTTTGCAGCCGCTATGGGTGTTTTGGTACAAGCTGCTTGTAGCTGCTATGGTATCTAAACGGTTAAGCTGCTTACAGACAAAAAATGTGCTAAAAACAAGATTTTAGATGGAAAAGACTTACTGAATTGACATGTAGTTCCAGTGTATCCCGCCAAGCAATTGCAAGTGAAAGAATTAATTCCATCCACGCATGTCCCACCATTGATACAAGGGTTGCCGGCGCAGTCGTTAATATCTGAAAAAAGGAAAAACCATACGAGAAAATTTTAACAAATGGTTGAGGCTTCAACATTTCTTGGTCGTATTTTGATCCTGCCGTGTTGGATATCATTGGAAATTTCCTCCTCAGAGTAAAATAATTTGGTTCTACAAAATGGCAGATTGTGGAGGGATATTTATGTGAAACTTTACATTCTACTTTTAAAACATCTTTCCAACCATATTAATTTCATAACAAACACTTATTATATAGCCCAAACCGCCAAATCCGAAAGCACTGTGTCCTTTTAAGGTAATACATTGAGCAAAATGTTTTTACAAGAATAGAGCAGTTTGCACTGTAATATTTTAATGACAGCTTGTGTACTTACTGAATTCACACTGGTTACCAGCGTAACCCACTACACAACTACAACTGAATGAGTTGATACCATCTCTGCATGTACCACCGTTGAAGCATTGATTCACAGCACAATCGTCAATATCTAAGATAAGAAAGAGAAAAAGGCAACTACTTTAATAAGTCAGAAAATTCTCAATTGTTTTTTTACATCAAATTTAAGGAATCTTTTTCATATTTGTAAGGTATAGGCACGACAAATAAACAAGTTGAAGATGATTTGCTTGTTTTAAATGTTAGATTCTGCACATATTATGGTTCTTTCTATGACAAAACTGAATGTTATTTCTGTATTTTTAAATTCATTTCATCACACATCCAACAGCACAATTAGTGCCAATAACAGGATGAATAGGAAACAAGAAGATATGTTTAGTTTTAGATGCGAGAGGAAAAACCCCAATAGGAAAAACCCCACAAAGAGACTGAAAACCAAATCCACATGTAAGGCTCTGGTCTGAGGTGGGATTTGAACCGAGGTCCACAGAGGTGAAAGGCAGGCGGAAAAACCACTGAGCCAGCCTGATGCTGGGCACAATCTTGATGCTCTAATGCATGTACATGTATGATCTAATAAATTAACTCAAAACAATTGCCTAGTGTTTAGTGCACCATAGAATAAATGCCAATGGATAAATCCCTCACACTGTGTCAAAAAACACAGATGAAGTAGACACAACACTTACTGAATTGACAGGTACTCCCGGTGTATCCAGCGACACAGTTGCAAGTGAATTGGTTAATGCCATCTCTACATGTTCCTCCGTTTAGACAAGGATTGCCGGCACAATCATCAATATCTACAAAAAAAACACCATTTCAATATTTTAAATAATTTTTTTTTAATTTTTAAAAATTTATTTCAGTTGTTTTTTTTAATCCTTATTATTGTTTCTTTTTACGACAACTTCTTAATAGTGCTAAGTTTTTACATAGGGCTTCATCTATGGCCATTTCAAAGTGCTTAATAATGTTTACAAAATAGGCAAGTTAAGTTTTGAAGATCTGAGTCCCATTTATACAGCACTTTGTAAGGGAAGGTGATGTGGCGAAACAGCCAAACATTCTAGAAAACACCAGGGCAAACACCTTCTCTTAGTAGTGTAACTGGGTTCTTTTACCTGCATTACACAACACAAGGGACCTACGGCTTTACGCCCCATGCAAAGGACAAAGCAATAATGGTCGAGTATCTTGCTCATGGACACAAGTGCCACAACCGGGACTCGCACCCACAATTTGATGATCAGAAACACAAGAGCTTGAGTCTGGTGTGTTAAATTGCTCTGCCTCTATACACTAATTATCAACTGCTTTTGTTTTTACTGTCATCATTAACAGCTAAGATGGGACAAACTCAACAAATCAGTCTGAATCTTTTAGTGAATTTTGATAAGGTCTAAAATCTGGATGGACTAGTTGCTACTAATGTCCGAGGACACAAATTTAATCTTTTAGTTGCAGTTAAAAAAAATAAATAAAAAAAACCCTGTAACAATCAGCCAAAACTGTTTACAACTTGTTTTCGTTTTTCACTGTAATGCTTAAATGACAGCTTGTGTACTTACTGAATTGACACTGGTTACCAGTGTAACCAGCTACACAACTACAACTGAATGAGTTGATACCATCTCTGCATGTACCACCGTTGAAGCATTGATTCACAGCACAATCGTCAATATCTAAGATAAAAAACAGAAACAAAAAAGTGACTTTTAAAAAAACTATAAATTTGTTGTTTAGAAATCTGTCCCGTGTTTAGATGGCGGAAATATGAAAAGGCATAACAAATGTTGAAAAAAGATAAACCAGGAACCAATTTCAAGTCGCCAAAGCGGTTTACCAGAAAAAGACCAAACGACGCTTTTATTTGTCCCTGGTTCCCAGCAAATTTAAAACCCAAAAGTTCTTGTTAAACGCTCCATTAAAACGGGACCAGTGAGCTGAAACATTTTATGAATTCTTCAGTTGAAAATGTCATTAATGCTATTTAATATTAATTAGAGTATGAAAAAAACAATTAATAATAATGTAGAATACGAAAAGACAGACTTACTGAATTGACACGTGTTACCAGTGTATCCCAATACACAACTACACGTGAATGAGTTAAACCCATCTATGCATGTCCCAGCGTTGAGACACGGATTGCCGGCACAATCGTTGATATCTGATGAAGAATACATGATCAGATTGAGTTAAACTTTCATTTTTGAAGCCGACAGGAATCGTGAAATGGTTAAAAACAAAAAAATGCATGTCCGGTTTCAGTAAAAAAAAAAATTATTTTGACGCAAATTGGAAATTGGAATGGTTAACAACAAAATACAAAGTTGGATTCAGTAAATCTTTCTTTCTTTTTGAAGCCAACTGGAATCATGGAATCATCAAGATAAAATAATTATGGATTTAGTTCAGATTTAGTTAAAACCAACATTTTTGAAACCAACAGGAATCTTGTAATGGTCAAGAAAAGGAACAAGTTCCGATTCAGTTAAACCTTTTTTGGGGGGGAATCTCGGAAAGGTCAAGTAGAAATAGCCCATCAAAATTTTTCTCTCAGACGTGGAATCATTTCAAACTAAAATATCTCTCAAGATAAATTAATGTGTGTAAGGCGAAAAAGTTTTAAAAAGTTGACTCTCATCTTGGTAGAGAGCAGTGAATTCTCAACCCCCATAAAATGTTGTACGGAGGAAAAGCCTACATAAAAAATGAAATGGAAACTCAACACAAAGCGTGAGAAAGTTTCTTCACACTTATTTTGGTTATTATTGAGTATTAGCAAACTGGCAAACAGCAAACTTGTTTGTACGCCAAACATTTATAAATGTGACCAATTTCTTCATAAGTAATTTGAAATGTGTGGCTTGTCACGGCCAAGCGGCTTAAAGCACAGGACTCAAGCTCTGGTATTTCTGATCAGAAAAGTGTGGCTTCCAGCCTCAGTCATGGCACCTGTGTCCTTTAGCAAGACACTTTACAATAATTGCTTTGTCCTTAGGATTGGACATTAAGCCAAGCCGTGTACTAGTATAGACCGTATCGAATATGACGTTACCTTGCAATGTGACCCACAACATGGCGTCTGTGAACGTGTGCGTGTGCG
>JAUELU010105411.1:0-11021 GCA_032357145.1 Evasterias troschelii | reverse complement strand
ATACTCACCTCCGATACCATCCCTCCCAAAAAGTGGAGTTAAGGGACACACGCACGGAAAAGGCTAAGGTAAAAAGAAGGGCGTATTTCGTGAGTACATTTGGGAGGTGCTTTTGTTTTTGTTCAGCGGAGTTGCTTGCGCATGCCCATTGTAAATGCATTTGTTGGTATCGGAGGTGAGTATTTCCTTATTAGAATAGAAAATCCCCATGGATTTAGGGAGATTTAATAATATGATTTTAGTCCAGGTTTCTTGATAAAGTTATCGTTTGTGAAAGGGCCTTTAGTTTCATAGCTTTTTGTCAGCAATGTATTATCCTTCCCCTGAGAATCATTGACAAGGTACTGAATCCTTCAATTTGTAATTTGTTTAAATTGTAATTTGCACAAGTCTTTATGGCTTTCCGACCTTGTATGTTCAATTACAGATTCGATATCATGTTCATGTGATGAGTTCGACTGTGGCCACTCTGTGTGCATTGATGCCAAATTACGGTGTAACACGAACTACGACTGCCACAGTAAAATTGACGAATATGATTGTGACGGTAAGTTTGACAAGAAACTGTCTTTGACACCCGTTAAATGATAGACTCGGAGTAATGGTTACTGGGTGAAACAATTTATTTGAGAACTCTTTATCTTTCTGATGTTTTAATGGTAGAAATCATAACTAGTTTATTGGTCAAACAAAAATTACATGTACTCGAAAACTATTTGGACATTTTAACAATTTATTATTCACAATTGAAAAGGAAGAAATATGACCATTATAAACAAATATGACAGATACAATTACAAACAAATACGGCAGATATTTAGTAGCTAACAGGGCAATATGAGAACTGGTGCATACTAGCCTACAGCAGATTTTACCAGACTGTGCATGCCAGGTGATTCCTGGTGGTATGATATATGTATGCATCAGCTGATGATCACACTGATTTCCTCGCTCTTGGGTTGCTTTGCCATTGAAAACCCCCAAAAAGAACAGCCTTTCTGTGTCGAGTAATAATTTGCTTTTTTTTTGTGAAACCATGCCCAATATGTGGCAGAGGGTGTGTCCTCCCCCCCAAAAAAAAATTCCATATGTTAACACACTCTTCCTCCCCCCCCCAACCAAGAATCCTCAACAAAATTTCCTGAGATTCCCAGAATACACTGAAGATGCAATAAGAGTGGGATACACCATATTGAGCACCAAATCATGCTTTTTTTGGCAATCTGCAGTTGCTTTCCCGATAAGAACAATTTTTTGTAAATGCGTATTATAGTTTTGTTTTTTATTTGCATATTATTACACAGCTTGCAATACGAGCAGTTACATCGCTGCCGATTTCGACACCACTATCCCCATCTACTCGACCACCCCGCCAGGATACTTTGAAATTTCTCCCTCCTATGGCTATTGTGAATGGTTTGTCACGGCCCCGCCCGGGGCTCACATCATGGTCCGCTTCTACCGCTACGATCGGGACGCAGGGATGATCTTCAAAACGGCAGCAGGAACCGATCAGAGCAGTCTGATTGCTTATCTGTATCCAGGACAAATTGATCTGATTCAGTTTATTTTTGCCTTGGACAATATTGGGATTCAAACTTCTTTCCGACCTGATACGGAATTCCATTTTGGCATCCGAGCTGTGCTCCCTCAAGGTAATTTTTTATTTATTTTTTTCACTTGAAAGTGTCACTTGGCATGATGTGGCTGCAGAGTGAGCAAGCGCAATGGTTCAAGTTCTTGTGTTCTGATCAGCAGAGTGTGGGTTCAACTCCCGGTCGTGACACTTAGGTCCTTAAGCAAGACACTCAACCATCAATTGCTTCGTCCTTCTGACGAGACATACAGCCAGAGGTCCCGTTTGTTTTGTAAAGTATGTAAAGTAACCCAGTGCATTTATCGTAAAGAGAAGTGGCTAGCCCCAATGTTTCTCTCATGGTACTGGTTATAGTCCTGGAGTCAGACTGCACTATTTTTATAATTACTAGACACTTTTCAGAAGCTGCGTGCAATCTATAACTCCAGGGGTTACATGAAATTGAAATCCCAAGTGTTTACTTTCTTACCTTTGGATCCTATTTTTATACCTTTGTGTAAGCTTGTGCCTGAATGCCACCCGGAGGTGATGGGGGAGGGGTCCTAACTTACTACGGTTTTAAAAATTGTGCCAGTAATGAGTGGTGAGTATGGGTCATGGCTCTTATATGTACTAGTGCAGCATTCTCCCTTAACAGTGGTCCTCTTGCCAAATGTTAAGGACAACACTTGAGGACCAGTCAAAACTCACTCCAAGCGGTCAAGTTCGCTGGACCCAAGCTCCGGTGTTGTAATCAGTAAAGTGTGTGTTCAATACCCAGCCATGACACTTGTGCCCTTGAGCAAGGCACTTAACCATAATTGTTTCGTAAAAAATTGGGAAGGTAGTGCATACTGCTCTACCAGCCAGGCTCCTTCCTAGTGGATGAAACCCGTGCCTAATTCCTTACGCACTGTGAAGAGGGTAACCCTGTTTCAGTAGTAGGTAGCAACAGTGAAGTGGCCATCCATGGCCTTGTGATATAAGGCAATCTCTCATAAAAAACACACACAAAACTCAGCTTTCAATTGATATTTTCTTTGTTTTTTTGTTCTCATTTCAACAACAACAACAAAATGTACAGATTATACGCCATGTGATGGTTACCCGTATGGGTATCTGAATGAGGAAAGGTGCGACGGCACTTTGGAGTGTCCTAATGGAGAGGATGAAGCTGACTGTGGTGAGATTTTTGGGGTCTTGTTCAAAATTAAGAATTGTGTCTGATTATGATGCCAATTTATCCAGGAGAGGTAGTTGGATTACTTTCTCTGATCACAAAATTGTGTTGGATTTCCATCAGACTGTATTTCTGTGAGAGACATGTCTTTACTCGCTATAAAAAGGCACACTGCAGTTCTTCGTTGCACTAAAAGACTGAAGGACAAATGTGACCCCAGGCACTGTGAACCAACTTCTCCCATGTTTTCTCCGCCACCTACTTTCAAACAAGGTGAATTAACGGCGAGTAAAAAAAAACTTGTCCTGGACGGTACTTGTCCGCTGGTTGTCTCGGACTAATTCACTTGTCCCTTATTTCAGCAGAGTGTGGGTTTGAGTCCCTGTCTTGGCACTTATATTCTTAACTCGTTAGAGAGACCATAGCGGACGGCAGCGGCTTGTACCAAAATGCCCATAGTGTCCGTTAACGTCCTGAACTGACAATGTCCTTAATTAAAAATTACGTTTCAAAACGAAAACCACACTTGTCGGTTGATTTGATTGTGTTTCCAGACATTCTTCCTAAAAAAAACTGAGTCAAATATCAAAAAAATTTGCTACATGTATGTTTGGGCACAGATTATACAGAATTGAATGGTTTCTAAAGAGTTGAAGAGGGGCTCCAAGATTAAATTCAGTTTTGTGATCTACTCTTTTTCTAGTAGATAGAGTCCTAATGAAAACAGGAAACAATTACAAATCTCCATTAAACCTCATGTTAAAATTTTGTAAAATACCACTTTGTTTGTAATTTCTGTGTTCACATTTTCAGTACATTTTTCAACAGAAACTTTTCAGTAGTAGTTGCGTTGATGTTTCACACAGTAGTCCTTACTTATCAAATCCCTAACCTGCCTGTTTCTCTTTGTCACCAACGCCTTGAGTACCTTATTGGTAGATCCATGCGCTATAAAAGACTATTGTATTATAAGATATAGACAATGTGGATTGGCAGAAGTGTACAAGAGCTGAGAATAGTGGTGATTGAAAGACGTTGACCCCCAGGAATGCGCCCCCATTACAATCTGAGGTTGAGGCGGTCACAGATGCAAGTCTATGCCCATTGATGATGATGATGATGATTATGTCTTATATACTTTAAGAAAAATTTTGTTCACTCCACAGAATGCCAGGCAGGGGAATATCGATGCGGCGACGGTGTTTGCGTCAGTCCAGCAGATGCAGAATGTAACCAGCAGAGGGATTGCATAGACCACTCCGACGAAGGCTCTCAGTGTCTCAATACAAGTAATTATTCAGAAAGAGAGATGTTGTACAGATATTTGATGCATATGAATACAACAAAGCAGATTATAAGTCTGAGGTAAAATCTGGATAGTGTTCCACTTCACGAGGCGGAGCAGAGTGAAACGGAACCAATAAAAGTAGTATAGATTAGCCTCTTTGGGCTCAGACATAGGCCTAGGCTTCTATTATCACAACTTGCTAAACAAAAAGTACAATTCATCATGCTGTTTTAGAGGCAAGAACAGAACGAATAAGAATAAAAAATTAATGACTTTACATGAACTTACTGGTCTTTTGGTCACTGACATGGTCAGTGCATGGATGAAAGGTCAGGTAGGGTTCACAACAAAAGCACAAGTTCTAGATGTCTTAGAAAACCAGTCTAGTTACTGGTCACACAGGGTGGGCATTGGAACGATGTATAGTAGGGCACCTGTTAGTGGAGGGGAGTGTGGGGTGTGAAAAGATACAGGCTTATAGTAGCCTGGAAGATACGATACGTTGCGGCAGTCTGTGGGGTACTAAAATCTACATTTGTTCTTTCTTTACAGCATACTGCTTAGACATACAGAATGCATATTGTGCTTCACTCTTACCTTATGGGCAGACCTACTTCCCCAATGACATTCTGCCTAACCAGGGACAAGCCAGCGATTTGATCGCAGAGAATCTCGACCAGATTTTATCTGACTGCAGTGAGGCACAGCAGGTTGCACTGTGCAGGTCGATCTTTCCAGCATGCCCTCGTTTCACCTCAGACCGGGTTTGTTCCTCTGCATGTAAGGATGCCCTGGAATGTGCAGGACTAACGGGGAACTCCTCTCTGCAATGCGATGTCTATCCTGCTCAGAGTTCACCGCCTGGAGAGGACAACAGCTGTGGATTCAGCGATGATGGTAAGTTGGATCTAACAATTTCAAACGGCTTTTGTTCACCAGTAAAGCAAACGATAGATTTACTGATTGCAGAAGAAACAGTCTTCTTTTGTGCACAACTAGTTTTCATAAACTAGGGCAGTCGGGCTGGTATCTTTCCTCGCCTTTCACCTGTAGGACCATGGTTGAGGCTGGTGCTCTTAACCACTCGGCTACGACACACCCTAAAAGTTAATAGGTACACCACAGTGACATAATACCATTTAGAACTAATGACTTGTAACTGTCACACATATGCACGGCCACGACCTTGTTTCCTTTTCTATCCTGTTATTAAGTGTGCGTAGTTCCAATCATTGAAAGCCACACCCACTTTACCCAAACTGGCTCAAACAGACTACCAGAGGACCATAGAAAATGCATTGAGCAAAAGCTTCTTTGAGAATTTGCTTTTGGACTATAGCCTTCCATATATGTTCTCCAGGTCTTGTCATAATTATAAGTTCTTTTCATAAGAAATGCCCTTGAACAATGTAATGAGTGTTATTTGTTCAAGTCGCATACAAACGTATGCCTGGTTTGGAGCCGAAAATACATGCAGCTAAAACCTTGTACAGTGTGGATGCACGAGCCTTGCATGACCTTTGATGTATTGACTTAATAACGGGATAATTGGCATAAATTGTGTCCAGTATTAATAGATTCATTTGCATATTATCATAAGACAAGTATCCAGAGACTTAGCATTAGTAGTCATAATCTCACTATAAAGTTTCATTTTTCTATATCAGCGAGAACCTCAAGAAAGTAAGCTTTCAATTTGAGACTCCTTTCCTTTTACGCCTCCTTCATTTTTGATAAGCAAAATAAACTGACACAACCTTGTCCACTGGGCTTCACTGGAATTTGTAAGCTCTGGAATTTGTTTCGCGGCTGTGATTGGTCAACTCGTAAGGAGGCGGGGCATAATGGATCGATCTATTTGTAAGCTCTGGAATTTGTTTTGAACGTACACTGCTTTCTCCTTTTCGAGGTCCTTTTGTTTTTACACTGTACACATTGTTTGAAACCCCTCATCGTAGATATACTGAAGACGGGTGATTGCGGCACACGCCCTGCAGCCTCTCCAGATCTGAATCCCTACTCGAGAATCGTCAGAGGGAATGATACGCACATTGCCAACTGGCCCTGGATTGGTTCATTTCGACGCTCTCGTGGGGGGGACCACGGATGTGGTGCAACCCTTATCACTCCACAGTGGGCTGTGACTGCTGCACACTGCAAGTAAGTGCAAAATATTGACTGCTTTAAACATGTGTGAAGCACAGTGTACTCACTACTTTTGAGTACTGCAACAAAAAAGTCCACTGGCATATTACTCATGTGGGATTCGAACCCACAACATTTGTAATTCTAGAGCAAATGTACTACCACTCAGAGGTGCCACTTTTCCGGATTAAACCGGATTTCCGGTTTTATAAAAAAATTACCTCAACTTCCGTTTTTTTTCAGGCCGTCAATTTATTAAAATACCGGAGAGAGAAACAAACAGCAACATATTTTTTTTTCAAGCGCGCGCGTTCATCAGCTGTGCAATTTTAGTATCCTTACGTTCGAGGCCTAGCACGCAAACACCCTGCAAACGTGTGTGTAGGAAGTTTGCATAGTGAGCGAAGGTGTCATGCACACAGCCTTGAAATGAGTCTGATTTCATGCTGCGGTGGTCTCCATACAGGAGGACGAGTTGTCTAACACAATGTAGTAATACGTCCAATACATACGCACACACACACATAATAAAATCAAAGGCCGATCGCAATCTCCTTGAAACATTCAAGATTAAAAAAATCCAAAACTCAACAGTAGACGTGCATGTTCGAGGTAAGGCAAACAAAAAAGCGTTTGGTTTACGATTACATGCCATTTTATAATAGGGTCGGTAGGACGGAAAGTTTTATTTTATTTTTATTTTTTTGCATTCTGATAGTTTGGCGAGTGCGTAAAAAAAACCTACTTGCCTGATTCAAACTAACAGCGAATGAACAAAATCTGAGCCAAAATTCATCCAAGACCTCTTCAGTATACTTTAAACTCACATGAGGTACGCAGGAGATGTTTTTGGTTAATTTGGAGGTATGATTGTCTCAGATATATTTCAAAAAAGAAAAATTTTCAGCTAATAGGTTGCACCAATTTAAGTTTTGTTGTTACCGCAGTGGCATCTCTGTACCACTAGATATTAATAATAATAATAATAATAATAGTGGCTTCTTATATACCGCTCATATCCGTCACTAAGTGACACTCAAGGCACTTTAACAGTCAGTATTATTTTTCCTGCAATTATATGTGGAGCTACGTTTTGAAGTATAAGACCTATTCCCTTACATAGCACCATGTAATGGTTTACAAGGTGCTGTGGTGCAATATGCAGCCAATCAAACCAGGAACACCGGGGTGAACCCCTTCTCTTTACGATAAGTGCACTGGGTTCTTTTAGGTGTATTACAGAACACACAGGACCAATGGCTTTACGTCCCATCCAAAGGATGAAGCAATAATGATTAAATGTCTTGCTTATAAGGACACAAGTCTCATGACCGGGACTCGAACCCAAACTCTGCTGAACTGAAACACCAGAGCTTGAGTCCGGTGCTGTTATCCGCACGGCCACGACACTCCAGTAGACCACTGACCTTGCCCAGTATAGAGACAGCTTGGGTACTGCCGTGACCGTATCAATGTTAAATTTACATCAGGGAATGGGAATATTATTTACCCAAACACCGATGTGTGTTAAGCACTGTAATACTCAGTACTTGGTACTCAGTCATTGGTTCGAATTCCACCGGAGCAATATTCGCCTTGTTGGTTATGCGAATCCGAAGAGCTATTGTTTGCCGTATTCCACTCGCACTTGTGTGATAACTAGTATTGTTGGATGTTTTTACCAAACTGAGTAACAACCTTGTTAACTCCACTGGCTCCCTATCAAACTGCGTATTGTGTATAAGTTAAATCTTCTCACTTTCAAAGCTCTTCATGGCCTATCTCCTTACTTATATATCTGATCTTTTCCGTAAATGTATTCCTGTTTGTCCTCTTCGATCTCCTGGCCAATCCCTACTATAAATTATATGGTCAAAAAGCCTTCAACTTCATTGCACCTTTGTTATGGAACGACTTACCTCTTCATATTCGCAAAGCTGGCTCTCTTCAGATTTTCAAGAAACCTTATAAACTCATTTGTTTGAATCTTTACTTTTGTAACTTGCTTTTATATTATTTTCATTGTATCATGTTTTGTGTTGCGCATAGAGGCTCCTGCAATATGCGCTCTATTTAAATATATTGTATTATTATTGTTATTATTAATACATTGAGGGCTATTGTACTTGTTTTTATTGAAGTCTGTCTTCTTGCTTTATAGCATTGTTGGCCATCTGGTGTTTGGCAGCTCAATATTGGATGTTCCAGACTCATACCCACACATGCGTACTGTCGTGAAGTTCATCAAGCATCCACTCTACAATAATGTTTTGGACAATCATGACATTGCTCTTCTCAAGTTGGACTCCCCGGTAGAGCTGAGCGACACGATCCGTCCAGCGTGCCTGGCAACAGAAGAGAATGAGCTCGAGATCTATACTACCTGCCACGCGGTAGGATGGGGTCTCACCCATTATAGAGGTGAATGTTTTTGTACGAAGGTGTCCTTTTTATAAAATCTTTCACACTCAATCTCCATCATATCTGGTTGACCTTGTACATTTCATCCACTCTAATACTCATGATGCATACAGGCACTGACTCCACTCATCAGCTGACCAGACCCGTCTGTATGTTCCCAGAACTAGAAGGAAGGCTGGGGATAGCTCATTCACCATGGCTGCCCCGCGTCTTTGGAATGAGCTTCCTGCCTGTCTGAGAGAAGCTATTTCGATGCCTGTATTTAAACGTCTCCTGAAGACATTCATGTTCCACAACCAATACTAATTATTATTTATTATTATTTTTTGCTTTGTTCTCGTCTCCTGTAAAGCGCTCTTTTCTTCGTATAGCGCTATATAAATGCTGTATTATTATTATTAATATTAGAAAGTGTGCAATAAGAACATGCAAAGTTCAACGAGCTCAATGCACACAAGCAGAAAAAAATGAAAAAAGAAAAAGGCATAAACCAAAAGTCAACTTAGGAAAGAAAACTGGTGCTGCTACCTAATGTATTTTTTTATTTTTTTGGTATCAGTGCTTGCTATTTCCTTTAAAAAACCACCCACCAACACCTCAGAAATACGTTCGGCTATGGTTCCACTCAAAATTGTTGGCAAACTTTTGCAAACGTTGGCAATGGAACGCACCCCTGTGCTAGGTTCTGTGGTTGTCAACTAACACCACGGTGCCAAACTTTTTTGCTTACTGGGGTGCCACTAACTAACTAGTTGTTATGGTCAATATCTTGTGTAATAATGACCAAAAGAACACCCTGCAGCGCTGTGAAATTCGGCCCTTAAATTAAATGTTTCCTTCTTGTTGTTTTTACAACAGATACCAGCCTTCCACCTGTTTTGCAGGAGACTTTGCTTCCACTTGTATCACATGAAGATTGCCTGAATAGGTTCAACGCGAGTGGCAATGCAGGTTTG
Source organism: Evasterias troschelii (assembly GCA_032357145.1). Lineage (NCBI taxonomy): Eukaryota > Metazoa > Echinodermata > Asteroidea > Forcipulatida > Asteriidae > Evasterias > Evasterias troschelii. The sequence continues at coordinate 1,455 of JAUELU010105411.1, read as the reverse complement.
CTGTTTGTCTCCCAAAATCAAATTTGTGCTGGACTTGAGGAGGAACGAAAATCAATTTGTAATGTATGTGAATTAATCAACTTCTTTTGATATGATTTGTTGGACGTAGGTCCCGTGTGTTATCAAAACTATCAACACAGAAATACTCGGTTCTTATATAACAATAAGTGCACTAGGTTCTTTTACGTGCATTACACAACGCACAGGACCAAAAGCTTTACATCCCATCTGAAGGACGCAACAACAATGGTTATGTGTCTTGCAAGTGAAAGTTTTAAGAAACCTACAAATTTAGCAATTGTATTTGACGTCCTTCAAGTGTGAAATTTGTTAATGTACATGGATATCACATTTGAAATACATGTGGTCTTCTCATACAATTTTGTACTGTGAGTTTTTAGTTCATAGATGATTGTACATGATATTCATTCAAAAAGACGCTGAATTATTTTACATTTTGACTAACACAATTATTGATATCAAATGGTGTATGTTGCCCATAACATCAGCATTACATTGAAAAACCCAAACTTTACTTTAAAGACAACTTCTCATTATAAATATCCTTTTGTACTCAGAAGGAAACCTCTTTGCAATTAGCTGTCCTCCTCAGTGGAGTTGCTCATGACATCTCCATGTCTAAAGCTGTCTTATATAGACCATGTGACCTGTGACATCACATCATCACATGTTTACAAAAGAGCCGCAGAGCCTGGACTTCCTGCAGGCACATTTTGTACACAGCTCAATGGAAGAATACAATAAATAAATCTTATGTTTTATGGAGATTGCATTGTCTGATTTGTCTCAACTTTTGATATGAAGAAAGGGGGGACATCTCAAAAGCTGTACAGCTGTTGTAACTCTTGAATTTATGTGAAAGTTATGACACGAAATGTAAATTTTCTCATATGGCCTGTGTAATCTTGCCTTTCATGAAATGCATTAGAATGTACAAGGTCGTTATACCTGTAAACAAAGGTAACATGGTCTACAGTGTAAATTTGCAGAATATTTGTCCACTCTTTTATTGTGGTTCTGTTGGCAGAAACACCCCCCTCCTTTGTGGAATTGTTTTGTTTAATCATATTGTAAACTATTCAACCTGAAATGCCCTGTTTTGTTCATAGGGTGACAGTGGGGGTCCCTTACTTTGCCGCAGTGCCAATGGCCGCTGGAAGTTGGTTGGCGTCGTAAGCCTTGGTTTACTATGTGGAGATCAAGGACATGGTTCTGTTTTCACCAGGGTCTCCAAGTACATTGATTTCATCAGATTCACGATAGCATCAGGTAAGAACTGCCACTCGAATGTGCTTCCTAACGCGCTGGTTTAAGGGTGCGTACAACATTGGTAATTGCCAAAGACCTGTATCCATATTTGATGTGACCCAACATATACATGAAATAACAAACCTGTGAAAGTTTAAGCTAAATCGGTCTTCGGAGTCATGAGAA
>JAUELU010105394.1:0-11021 GCA_032357145.1 Evasterias troschelii | reverse complement strand
TCTCTAAAAGTGGCACAAAGTGGATTTCATGTGCTTGTGGTTAATTAAACATAGTTCTTGATTGACAAAAGCAAAAACGACGAGACAAATGGTATTCTAAAGCTAATACTTTATTCTTGAAGTTGGTATAAACATCTGTGGCAAATATTGGAAATTTGTTGGCCGAGATGGCGCGTTTCACTTGCACCATTTTTTGGGGGACACCCTGTACTTTGCTTTGTTTCTGAATTTCCAAGTCTCTTCATCCTATCGGGACCGTGGGAGGCGGGAACATCGTACCTTCGCATGTTTTGCCCACAGCTTTTTTCTCATGACAGTGGCAGTGTTGTGTCACGTGTCAGTGTTAAATGTATTGTGGAAATTCAAAATGGCCAATATTTAAGGATTTTGTGTTTTCAGTCCGCATTTAGGGGTTCAAACTAAATCAAAGGAATGTTTTTAACAAGGCCAATTTATAACCTTTTCGGGCCAAGTTGAAATAGTATAAAATCCCCAATAAGGCCCTATCATTGGACACTGAGCCCCATAGTTCTGCGTGCTGCCTTCGGAATGTTGTCAAGAAACTAAGTTTTTAAAAATTGAGTATTCCGCAAACAAATATTCAAAATAGGATAGCAAAAAATTCCCCCCTCCAAAACAAATAGGATAAACAAATAAATATAGCACCCCAAACGATAACCCAGTATAAAATCCAATGTCAAAATGTTAATTATACCCCCCAAAACAAGCTTCCAAAGGTTAATGGCAATTGGGAAAAAGACAGGAACTATGGGAAAATACGTTCATGACAGAAAAAAAAATGAAATAAAAAATTATTTGTACGTCATCATATTGAATCTGGAAAAAAAAAAAAATTGTGGCAAGTTTCTTAACATTCGCCCCAGAGCTTTGGAAAATACAAAGGGGGCACTTTGTCACAAAAAATAAATAAATAAATAAATAAATAAATAAATTTAAAATCCTGGTTCTTAGAGGATTAATGTTGTTGGTCACGTTTCAGAGCGACGCCCTCAACGTCCAAAGAGTTTTTGGTATGAAGAAGAGAGTTTGTCTAGGAGCCATAGCCACAAGCAAGTAATAATATTAAACAGTGCTTATGTAGCGTTATTCCTAAAGAGGCATGATCATAGCGCTCGACAATATGAAATCCTTACGAAAAAATACACAAACATTGTGAAAACAGTTAAAAACAAAGCAATTTTAAATAGACGTCGTTAACGAAACAGGCGTGTCTTCAACTGGCGTTTGAAAGTTGTGACGTTATTGCAAGACCGTATGATTGGTGGCAAATCATTCCGGATGAATGATGTTTTGCAACCTGGAAAATTATGCGAGCAGACCTATTTTGCAAACGTTGTAAACGTGTGATGTTGCTCATGCTGCATCCGGATAGCAGAGAGTTGGCATAGTCCAGTCTGGATAAAATAAGAGCTCGCATGGCATAATTGAAACTGCCCTAGTCTATGAAACGGCGAAATCTAGAAGTGTTCCAAAGTGTTCCAAAGAGTGAAATTTATGGACCGGCATATAGAAGTGACTTGTTCATGTTGGAATCAAACATGACACCCAATAATGATGAGTTTCTCGTGAATGTGTTAAAGAGCAAATGATAAGAAAATGTTGAACATAAATGAATATTTGTAATATGCAGCATGCACCATGCTTGATGATTTGTTTCAATGTTATTCCCATACTGATGAAGCAGTCAGATAACCGTTAACCTGCTAAAATCAGAAAACTCAAAGCATTTCGAAAACTATTTCCTTTTCTGACATTGTAACAAAATACAGTTCCCTGTTTTTGATCTTCAGAACAATGAGAGCAAGTAATTTTCACATATTAATATTATTGAATTTAGTTGGTAAAATTAACAAAATGTCTAAAATGGAAATGGTTTCACCTACGACAAACAATTCAGTTGCTGTTTTTAATCACAACAAAGAACACATTATACGCTAAAAAACAAAAAAAGTACACATCTTAATCCTACCATGTATATACTTTTTGAAAGATTTTATTCAAGTAACTGCAAATTTCACGGTAACTCTCCTTGTTATGTATGCATTTTACTAATTTGTTGTTGTTAAGATAAGAGGAGTCTGTTTTTATCAACAAAATCCTAAAATATGCTGAACTTGGATGCCTCCTACCCCTGTTTACAACACGAACCATCCAATGGGAGAATTTTGGAAAGCTCTGCCACTAGAGGGCAGCAGACCTTCCAGGTAAAAGTTTGGCTGTTACACCACCTGGTACTACACAGTGTTAGGCTTTCGGATGGCGGGAGAAAATAAAATAAACAACCATGTCGTCTGTCTGTGATCCCACTTTTGTCAGTGTATGTTCCGTCTCTAAAAATGCTTAAAGAAAATCATGTTACATGCAGATTGGCCTCCTAGATCGGCCTTTTTCGTTTGTGACTGTACGGATTGCAATGCTAGTGCTACTCGCCATATACTCAGCACACCAATTTTGTTCTAGAACAGTTTTTTCTACACATTAAGTGTTTATTGTGTTATCAAATCAAAAATACAGTAGGGTTGAATCTAAAATAACTTAACAGAAAAAAAACACGCAGAACGCGAAGTATTTGTTGACAAATGCTGTCGGTGACCGTCACACCCATGCTTTTCCTAGTCCTAAAATGTTGGCTTTACCTGGTGACGAGCACCCTCTCTTGGTGATTAGCTGAAAGTCTAAAGTCTGCCATTGATCCATGCTGTCTCCAGAATAACTAAAGCCTTCTCTAAACCACAGCTAAATTAAGTTTATTTTACGGAACTGAACCCCTTAAATATATTTAGATGTCACGTGCAGCTTTTCGCTGTGTGCAGTTTTTGTTTAGTTTGTATAATTTTCATTTATTTATTATATATACTACGGAGCTTTTAAAGGGATATGCGTGAAAAAAAACTTTGGAAAAAAATTTGCGTGCGAACGAAACAAAATTGTGTGCGAACGAAAAACATTTGCGTGCGAACGAAAAAACTTTGCGTGCGAACGAAAAAACTTTGCGTGCGAACGAAACAAATTTGCGTGCGAACAAAAAAAAATTTGCGTGCAAACGAAAAAAATTCGCACGCAAGTGTTTTTCGTTCGCACGCAAATTTTTTTCCAAAGTTATTTTTCACGCATGTCCCTATAAAAGCTCCGTATTATACAAATAACGCTTAGACAAATTTTCACGAAAGCCATCAGGTAAGTTTTGGTATGTATGTAGCAACATTTTGTTCAAGAAATTTCTGATAAAAAACTTAATATACCCCCATCCTTCGACTCCCAAATTTGTGTTGCCACCATAACCAAATGGTTTCCATAAAATGAAATGCATGTAACTAGGCAAAGGCTTTCATTAATGTTTTCAAACAGTTACAAGCCATATAAAAGTCTAGTTCACTAATTTAAGTATTAACCTAAATTTTAAATTAAAAAAAAATTCTTGCTGCAGCTACAGTTCACATGTTTTCTCCAAAGGATTGTAAATTAACCTGTCCAGAAAGCGATTTTTCCCCAGCTCAGTTGCGGCAGAACCAACAGGGAGCGTCGTTTGTGGGGACTTCCGTCATAAAAAATATATGAATAATGCATGTTTTAGCTTCTTGTCACAAGCAAATGTTGTGGCTGATCAGGCTTTTGTGCGTTGTGTGATTGTAACAAAATGTAAAACATTTGCACACACACAGACTCGTCACTGTCTTAGTCCATGAGCCAGCCGCACTTGCCGGTACCAACTCAAGGGACTAATTCTAATATCACTTTTCTTGTTGAAAATATTCCATAACTTACCATAAACTATGATAGCCTTTGCAAAAAATTAGATTTCTACCAGTTTTCGAAAGATTTTCACCGTCAAATCTGAAACCTCTCAGCCTCTTCCGTTATTGATAAGTCAACGGCCGTTTAGATAGTAACAATTTTTAAACCCATCTGTTTGCACGGAGAGTGAATATTTGGTTGTGCATACTCAAACAGCCGTTGTATTTGTCACATGGCAAGCATGCTGCTTATCAACAATGTTTCTTTTTGTCAATAATTGCCGATGTACATTTCATGAACAGTCATCAAGAGGAATTAATTGGTTTTAGTGTCATTCTTATGAAAATGCCTTTGTTATGCGTTGTATAACATTGCCTTTTGATTATAATGTTGTTTGTAAAGTTAAGAGAAGGTTGTGGTGCAGGATTTATTCTATTTCAATTAGTAGGTCATCGCTTGAGTATGCAGCACCTGTGTCGTGCTGATCTTATCCTACTGAATCAACAATACATTTTGGAGAGTGCTCAGATGCGTTCTCTGTTTTTTGTTAGGGGTCCTATGTCTCCCTAGAAGTGCCTAAAATACTTCTGACAAAGAAAAGTGGATTAAGGGAGAACAATTTTCCACCAAATCTTTGCAGGCCTACTTAACCGTGACAAAGGGTGTTCCTTACTATTTATTACTGCCCTTGGCATTTTAGCGTTGTAATTCAACCTACATAAAATAAAAAGGAATAACAACTGCTCTAGAACTTTTTTCTTTTACCACTAAAAATCTTAAGAAAAAAAGTAAAGTGGAATAAGCCTATAGTATTAAAAGAGAAAAAGAAAGGAAAGCAAATCAAGTTCCCCCGTGCAACACCTCACTAATTTCTTGTCAGGGGAGCCACTGCCCGGCGCCGGTAGATGATTACTAAATAATTTAGGAAAATATTGAAGGCTGAAAACACCGATTTATTTCAGGGAATCAAATCCTACAGCCTGAGAAACGATAAAAAGAAAGTGACGAGCAGATATTCATAATTAATGAAATTTACAAATTGTCTGTGTATTACATATTTGATATCCAGGTATTTTAGTACCACAATTAAACATTTGAACAGCATTGATCTGGATCGTCACCGATTGTCCTCAGTCAGAATGGGCAGACGGCGGGGCATCACAATCACGGCGCGTTCTTACTGTGTTGTTTTCACTCAATGTGCACTTTCCCCCCTCCTTTTAATCAACAGCCTTATAACAAATAGCTTACCTCTATTCTTCATAAAAACACACTTTTATTGTTCACTCATAAAGGTCTCAAATCAATTGTAAACTGTCGACTTTGTCGCCAAAGCGAAAACAAAATGGCTGACGGTCTGTTTTTTGGAGAGGCAGCAAAGTGAAAAAAAACAACGGCTGTTTGAGTATATGCACAACCAAATATTCACTCTCCGTGCAAACAGATGGGCTTAAAAAAATTGCTATCTAAACGGCCGTTGACTTATCAATAACGGAAGAGGCTGAGAGGTTTCAAATTTGACGGTGAAAATCTTTCGAAAACTGGTAGAAATCTAATTTTTTGCAAAGGCTATCATAGTTTATGGTAAGTTATGGATTATTTGCAAGAAGAAAAATTATATTAGAATTAGTCCCTCGAGGTGGTACCAATAATATGTGAAATTTCGGCACCTGGCTCATGGACTATCTGTGTGTGGAGAGGGATTTATAGCCTACAATCATCAAGGTAATCAGCGATCATCTTATATATTAAAAGTACGAACTTTAGCAAGATCTAATCGAAACATATTTTAGATAACTAGTTAGACTAGAACCTTCCATGACAACACTTTTTAAAGAAGTTTACACGGCTTGTATTTACAGTGAGCTGAAGAGTTTGCAACAAATATCCTAAAAAGCACGGGTTTTCTCCTTAATATTAATATATTTTACATCAGTGTGATGTAGAATAATCTTGTCTTCCTTATACTCTTATACAAAGTCAAGGTGTTGTGTGAAAAAAATAACAAATTCACTTAGACAAACGCCTGATCCACCAGCAACCGTTCCATGTATCCAAAAAAGTGCCTGTCATCAGCGCCTTGCGATCATAGAGCTAGCGATGCTGACAGCACACAACAGCTAATGCATTATTCATGTATTTTTTCATGACGAAATCGTTTGCACTGCCTCTAGCCATCGGGCTAGCTTGGTGGTCTAGTTGTAAGACATCTGGTCCTGGGTTCGAATCCCAGCCAAGTGATTTGCCACTGGATTTGTTGTCACGGAGCTTGAAAAGTACTGAGTATACAGTGCTGAGTATACAGTGCTGAGTATACATTGCTGAGTATACAGTGCTTAACGCACATCGGTGTAAAAGGGTAAAAAGCCAATTTATATGTATTATCCCCGATAATATTAGTATTGTTGTTGTTTTAATTACAATTCAGCGCACCAACGGTAACCCCAGTAACGGTGACCAAACAAACAAATTAAAAAAGCCATGTTTGGAAACATATGTTTAAGAACATATTGCCAAGAGATCAAGGAACTTTTTTTCAACCCGATTCTCGTCATAAACAAAGCCCGGTCATTGTAGGGTTAGTTTAGGTGTTTTTAAGAATTTTGTATTACAGTTCTTTTTCATGGCTGCTTTGAATGTATTTCTAAACATCTCGGTACATGCTCTTGTACATAGTGATGTATTTGTCTTGCAGCATTGCAATTCAAATTTAAGAATTGTGTTTCTTATTAATGCTTTTAAGATCCTTGGGTTCGGTCAGCATAAGGAGCCTAAGAAAAAAAAAAGATCATTTATACCATTTTGTAATAGCAGCCATGGAAAATCTACTACCACCACCTAAACTACAGGGTGCAGCTGTGCAAAAGTGGGTGTGTACATGTATTGCGTTTCTGAAGTTAACTGAAAAGCAATTCAGGTGCTGCAAATAACAACAAACTATCATAAACGCATTTGTTGTTCCATTTACCATTAATTTTAAAATTGTTTACTCTACATTACATTATAGGTTCAATTAAACTATACTTTTACGAACTATGTTACTATCAAAATCATATTCGACCACAACTCAGGTTAGTTAACGTGTGTTTAGGTGAGTCGGTCGATGACAGGTGAAAGACATCGTCTTTTGTGAAATGTGCAGTGAAAGAAAAAAACATGTTTGCCTGTGAGCACGGCAAAAAGAAAAACGATAAGGATTAACTAAAGCACAGCAACTCTCAAAAACCTAGTGCATTTCACTCCAACAAACGTGGATAGCCATTATTATTGTTAGCATTGATGTTAGTAACAGGTTTATAAATGACAATTTCAGTGATGGCAGTTAAAGTTATAATAATCGGAACAAAAATCAAGATGAATTAATAATGCTGATGAAGTGGAAATTTAAGTTCGCTTGACAACCATGTATGCGTTTTTATAACGATATATCTTGATCATATTTAGCGTACTTCGAAAAAGTCTCTTGAAATTGTGAGTTTTGTGAAGTGTAATTCAGCGAACTTAAAAAGAAATGGGTTCATAAAAAGTGCACACCAGACTTGTAATGCGATAAAGCAAAAACACATTTTTGCGGGTTATTTTTTCAAATTAAGGTAAAACACAATTTTCTCAAGGAATAAACGTGTTATGCGCAAAAGTTTATAGTGTGCATAAACAGCGAAAGTGATGGTGAAATAACTTAGTTGGTTAAAATAAGTGAATACAATTCTCTTACATTTCTGTCAGCTCACGGCAACAGTTTATCCCTTGCAACAAGATGGTTTGAATTACCTTATCCCTAAACTGACTAAACCTAATCCGAAGGTAAAATTCAAACTAACTTGATCAGCGATAGTAACTGCACACCATCCAAGAGCCATTTTATAACCATACAAATGAAAACTGTGTGGTACATTTAATAAAACACAGCTCTGTGTTGCATACATTCTGTGGATATTCTTTTGTTCTGTGCACATAGGAACTTTTTTTCAACACTGATAACAACTATGTAGACCTGTGTAAGTCCAGACAGTGTTTCAAGTTCCTACATTGTGTGGAGCTCTTTTTGTTCTAGATCCACACTTCGTATGTTACTTGTAAAGACAGACACATGCAACCTTACGGAAAAAGTTTGTTTGTTTCTGATATTGTTGTGCGATAATTCCTTTTTCGAAATAATTCCTCTCTTCAAGTTTTTTCTTTTTATACGTTATATATCAACATATATGAAATCTACCGACTGTGACCTCGGCATTGCATCAAAACAGGACTATCACTGTTATCGGATTTTTTTTTTTTTTAATTTTTAAAATGTGAAAAACAAAGCATCATGCAAACGGTTAATACCGATTATGAAATCAACTAAAGAAAAACAATTTAGGAAAACCAATTTTGAGCAGCTGTGTGCAATGATCTGTAGTAACAGATTGTATTGCTGCGACACCAATCATGAAAACTACGTTGTGAGACTGTTGCTATGAGTAAATACTCAGTGAAAAAATCCGTAGTTCTTTGGTGCTTCTTCCTTAAAAAGCATGTATTTTTACAGTTGAATTTGCAATGCTTCTAATGATGGTCAGATTTAGATCAAAATGATGGGCTACCAATCACAAGTGATACATTTTTAAATCACTGTTAGATACTAACCTGAAGATATCTGTATATCTACAGTTGTCGTAGCCAGAACTGTTGTAGTAACATCATCAGTAGAAGTGGCCTCAGCTGTTGCAGTAACATCTGCAGTAGTGGTAGCCCTTGATGTTGTAGTTACGTCTGCTGTTATAACTTCAGCTGTTGAGGTTACTTCAGCAGCAGTGGTAGCCACTGCTGTTGTAGTTACGTCTGCGGTTGATGTAGCTTCAGCTGTTGTAGTACCATCAGCAGTAGTGGAAACCCCTGCTGTTGTAGGTAAATCAGCAGTAGTGGTAGCCTCAGCTGTTGTAGTTATATCTGCAGTTGTTGTAGCTTCAGATGTTGTAGTTATATCAGCAGTTGTTTTAGCTTCAGCTGTAGTAGTTACATCAGCAGTAGTGGTAGCCTCAGCTGTTGTGGTTACATCAGCAGTAGTGGTACCTTGTGCTGTTGTAGTTACAACTGCTGTTGTTGTAGCTTCAGCTGTTGTAGTTATATCAGCAGTTGTGGTAGCTTCAGCTGTTGAAGTAACATCAACAGTTGTGGTAGCTTCAGCTGTTGTAGTTACATCTGCAGTTGTTGTAGCTTCAGCTGTTGAAGTAACATCAGCAGTTGTGGTAGCTTGAGCTGTTGTAGTTACATCTGCAGTTGTGGTAGCTTCAGCTGTTGTGGTTACATCAGCAGTAATGGTAGCCTCAGCTGTTGTGGTTACATCAGCAGTAGTGGTAGCTTGAGCTGTTGTAGTTACATCTGCAGTTGTGGTAGCTTCAGTTGTTGAAGTAACATCTGCTGTTGTTGTAGCTTCAGCTGTTGTGGTAACATCAACAGTAGTGGTACCCTTAGCTGTTGTGGTAACATCAGCAGTTGTGGTAGTTTGAGCTGTAGTAGTTATATCTGCAGTTGTTTTAGCTTCAGCTGTAGTAGTTACATCAGCAGTAGTGGTAGCCTCAGCTGTTGTGGTTACATCAGCAGTAGTGGTTCCTTGTGCTGTTGTAGTTACAACTGCTGTTGTTGTAGCTTCAGATGTTGTAGTTATATCAGCAGTTGTGGTAGCTTCAGCTGTTGAAGTAACATCAGCAGTTGTGGTAGCTTGAGCTGTTGTAGTTACATCTGCAGTTGTTGTAGCTTCAGCTGTTGAAGTAACATCAGCAGTTGTTGTAGCTTGTGCTGTTGTAGTTACATCTGCTGTTATTGTAGTTTCAGCTGTTGTAGTAACATCAGCATTTGTGGTAGCTTCAGCTGTAGTAGTTACATCAGCAGTAGTGGTAGCCTCAGCTGTTGTAGTTACATCTGCTCTTTGGGTACCTTCAGCTGTTGTGGTTACATCAGCAGTAGTGGTAGCTTTTGCTGTTGTAACATCAGCAGTTGTTGTAGCTTGAGCTGTTGTAGTAACATCAGCAGTTGTTGTAGCTTCAGCTGTTGTGGTTACATCAGCAGTTGTGGTAGCTTGTGCTGTTGTAATTACATCTGCTGTTGTGGTACCTTCAGCTGTTGTGGTTTCATCAGCAGTAGTGGTAGCTTGTGCTGTTATAGTAACATCAGCAGTTGTTGTAGCTTCAGCAGTTGTGGTTACATCAGCAGTAGTGGTAGCCTCAGCTGTTGTAGTTTCATCTGCAGTTGTGGTAGCTTGAGCTGTTGTAGTAACACCAGCAGTTGTTGTAGCTTCAGCTGTTGTGGTTACATCAGAAGTGGTGGAAGCCTCAGCTGTTGTGGTTACATCAGCAGTAGTGGTAGCTTGTGCTGTTATAGTAACATCAGCAGTTGTTGTAGCTTCAGCAGTTGTGGTTACATCAGCAGTAGTGGTAGCCTCAGCTGTTGTAGTTTCATCTGCAGTTGTGGTAGCTTGAGCTGTTGTAGTAACACCAGCAGTTGTTGTAGCTTCAGCTGTTGTGGTTACATCAGAAGTGGTGGAAGCCTCAGCTGTTGTGGTTACATCAGCAGTAGTGGTAGCCTCAGCTGTAGTAGCTACATCTGCAGTTGTTGTAGCTTCAGCCGTTGTAGTAACATCAGCAGTTGTGGTAGCTTCAGCAGTTGTGGTTACATCTGCTGTTGTTGTAGCTTCAGCTGTTGTAGTTACATCAGCAGTTGTGGTAGCTTGAGCTGTTGTAGTTACATCAGCAGTTGTTGTAGCTTGGGCTGTTGTAGTTACATCTGCTGTTGTTGTAGTTTCAGCTGTTGTAGTAACATCAGCAGTTGTTGTAGCTTCAGGTGTTGTACTAACATCAGCAGTTATTGTAGCTTCAGCAGTTGTGGTTACATCAGCAGTAGTCGTAGCCTCAGCTTTTGTAGTTACATCAGCAGAAGTGGTAGCCTTAGCTGTAGTAGTTACATCAGCAGTTGTGGTAGCTTCAGCTGTTGAAATAACATCAGCAGTTGTTGTAGCTTCAGCTGTTGTAGTTACATCAGCAGAAGTGCTAGCCTCAGCTGTAGTATTTACATCTGCTGTTGTTGTAGTTTCAGCTGTTGTAGTTACATCAGCAGTTGTGGTAGCTTGAGCTGTTGTAGTTACATCAGCAGTTGTTGTAGCTTGGGCCGTTGTAGTTACATCTGCTGTTGTTGTAGCTTCAGCTGTTGAAGTAACATCAGCAGTTGTTGTAGATTGAGCTGTTGTAGTAGCGTCTGCTGTTGTTGTAGCTTCAGCTGTTGTGGTAAGA
>JAUELU010105362.1:0-11025 GCA_032357145.1 Evasterias troschelii | reverse complement strand
AAATATTTTGGATATGCAAATGATCCAATACCAGGGTGTGAGAGAGCGGTCAACCTCGTACTGCTCGACACACCCTGTGGACGAGGTTGCCCTTCTAGTGCAACCTACTTAGTAAATCCACTTACACCAAACATCTCTTCAAAACTTTATTTCATTTATCTGCCATCTTGACATGTCCTCTTAAAATCCGCAAAATAAAAAACGTGTGGTACAGATAATTAAGTGGCGGCCGCCGGATAATAAGTGGCGGCCGCCACTTAATTAAGTGGAGGCCGCCAGATAAATGTTTCAAAAAAATATTCTCGCGCTCGTAAAAAATTATTTCACTCTTTATTTTCTGGCACTATCCGGCTTCCGTATGGTACCGTTTTTACGCTAAGCAACATAATGTTGTGCATATAGCTTAAATGCAAATCGGATCATTAAAACATGAGAGACGTTCCTTTTCTTTCACCCTGGTTGCTGTTCACTCTCTAGAGATGAACTTGACGAGAACGACGCCTAACGAGATTGAGGGAGAAACAACCTCGTTCACGTGTACCGTTGATGATCTGGGGATTGGATGGCTGCGGTGGCATCTGAACGACATACCAGTGGGCCATCTGGGTTCAGAATCCAAACAATGCCTTGAAATAACGCTGTACAGAAATGACTCCGGCTCGACTCTGAGATGTAGCACGGTTGGGCTATACACAAACATCAATAAAACACTACAACTGAACGTATTACGTAAGTAAATTGATCATCATGCATTCTAAGCATTGAGCTAAGGCATGAGTAAAGTGGGATCCGAACCACTGTGTGGAACCTAAATGTAACCCAATATCAAAGGCCAAGTAAAAAAAGAAATAAGGTTCTAGTCCCCGCCCGCCTCCTTTTTGGCCGCCGCCTCCTTTTTTTACTATTTACTATTTTCAGAAAAAAAGAAGAACAAAATCTTAAATCGGATTTTTTTGAAGATTTAAAACTAAAATCATTTTGTGGGGGTAAAACTGAGTCGGATCTCTGATATTTTGAATCTCCTGAATCCAATTGGGCCAAAATAGCAGCTTTGCCTCAAGATTTCCCAACTTTCTCATTTCAATATTCTCAGGTGTGCAGTCTCTAGCCAGTTTTTAGTGATTCTCCTGACTTAATCGGTGTCTTGGCACCAAACCCAGCTGGGCGTTCTTTTCAGAGCGGACAGCAACTGTTGTTGAAGGTGATGGTGCTGCGATTTTGGTTGTTTGTAAAGTTTTCATTTTTATGTAACCAGTCTAATATCTTCCTTACTGCCAGATCCACCAGATGTCGTGACCCTCGATGCTAACCGGACTTCCGGTTTGATTTATAAGTTCAACTGTACTGCATCAGGAGCAAACCCAGCTGTGAAGATCACGTGGTTAGTTAACATAACAGACGTGCGGAACCGCGAAGTTGTCGTTTTGCGGCACAATCCAGCCCCATTCTTGTGGACGACCTCAAGTTGCATAACACTGTACACTGACACTATAGCTGACGATGGGGGCGTCATATGCATGACTTCATTTTTAGACAATGATAGTTACGTCGTGAGAGAGCTTCTGTGGGATCGGAATATTAAAGGTACGTCCCTATCATTAATAGCTCTGTTGCATACCACGACATTGGCTACGGCTCAAGCTGTGACTGCTTTCCCATCTCATAACGTGGGAAGGAGTCTAAGCCTAAGCCAACACAGAACAGCAAGGGTATTTTTTTTTTTCTCAGCACCAACAATCTCATGTTGTTTTTCCAGGTACAAATTTGATTACAGATGCGTCAACTACGCAGACTCAGCCCAATGAAGGAACACCAACCAAAAATTCGAATAACGTGAAAGATTATGTCATTATTACCCTTTCCGTCGTCGTCGTTTGTCTCTGTGTTGTCATAGTGATTGTTTGGACGTATCTACAAAAACTTATACGTCGGCAACCTCCATCAATAAACGAAGACACCAGGCGTCCGTCTGCGGTTCGTATTATTATTTGTGTATGCTCATTTATAACACATTTTGCATCGATCGTAATATTGCATTATCAGAAAGCCTTTTACGGATAAGTAAACTAATTTACTAAAAACAGAAAGTTTGCGTTAAGCAAAACAAGTATTTCACAAACGACCACGAAATTTGTCAGCGTAATTTGTGCGTTTACAGTGGATTTGCATTGGTGCGTCACTCTTCTGCTCAGAGCGGCTGATAATTAGTAAACCCCTATCATTCCATCTTGCTGGTAATGAAACCAAGTGCTACTACTAAGCGTGCCTTGCACCTTGATGACCCGTACATGCATTAAGATACAAAGAGGTATCATGTGGCAAGAAAACCCCCAAAGAGGAAAACCCATGCGTTTTTGCGGTCGTATTTTAACTTTAAACTGCTTCAGTTTACTTGGCCACTGGTCATAATTACTGGCCATTGACCGAAACAGGTGTTGGTAACGGCCGCCAAAAAGCACCCATTGTAGGTACTGAGAACCAAACCTACAAGTACGGCTTCGGCGTGGCATTCGAACCAGGGTCCACGAAGTTGAAAGATAGGGGAAAACACCGTCCTACAAAATAATTATTTTGTTTAAAAAAAGAAAAAAAGTAGAGCTCGGTTCCTACTTCCTGCAAATGCGAATGCGAAGCACACGATAACTGAAAACTTATCATGTTCGTACACTATATAGTTATCTTACATAATAGTTATCGTGTACTAACATGATGGTAACCTTGTACGTACATGATGGTAACCGTGTATGTATATGATAGTAACCATGTATAAACTTAAGTTATCGTGTACGTACATGACAAGAGCGGGATTTTTTTTATGTGGCGGCCGGTATGCTTCCATATGATCAGATGGTGTGGTTGTTGAAAAACTAATTAATTGTACACTACCGAAAATCAACGAAATAAATTACTTCCCTAGTTTCAGGAATGTATGGAGTTAGAGGAGAGTGGTTTTCAGCTTCCCGAGGTTGACTACTCATTTCGTCGCGAGAACATCGAGCTCCTTGAGGTGCTAGGGTGTGGGAACTTTGGACAGGTGTACAGGGCCATCGCTATGGACATCCTGGAGGTCGGAACCAAAACACCTGTGGCAGTCAAGATTCTGAAAAGTAAGCTTTCGAAATAAAAGAGATGTTTCCAAATTGAGGTTTTACTACAACAGGTCATAGGGGCAACTTTGTAACTAAAAACAGTTTTATCCATTAACAGCATGATAATTAAAATTTAAAAAAAAAAAATTAAAAAAAATTTGTACAGAAATTTTCACCTAAAACTTGTTGAGCAAGTATAAAATCAAATGTTAATCTATTAACAATCCGAAGCTCAGTCAAACATATTGAATAAAACCATCCTTGGACAAACAGGTTTCCGAGACATGAACATTCTTAAGTACCATGAAGAGACAACATAAACTTTGCAATCACTTTTGCGTCTCTCAAGTTAAAACTAATATTTTTATGAATTGTTATTGAATTTCGGAAATATGCTCAATAAGTCGGAGGGTCTGAGGGCCACAGTACACACAGGGTCACAGGTTCCAAGGTTTGAGGGTGCCAGAGTCCTAGGCTCCACGAGTCCCAGGGTCCAAGAGTCCCAGGGTCCCATGTTCCCAAGGTCAGCTTGAATCGATTTCTGAGTCACCAAGCAATTTACATTGTTCTCTTTTCAGAGTCATCTTCTTGCCATCTTTTGGCGGATTTCGAGAAGGAAATTACGGTTCACAAAACTATGACGAGGCATCCTAATGTGGTCTCCATGCTGGGTTACTGTGCAGACAAAGGTATCACATTGACTTGTTCTTTGAAAAAATAGAATAAGCTGCTGCAAAGTACCTACAAATAAAGGACCCATTAAGATATATATGCAGAAAATATTTAATGTCCTGACGTTTCGACCCTATAGCAGAGTATTTCTTGAAGGCTATATGTATTTTTTTGTTGCATTTACACATATTTATAATGGTACTACTTGCTTATTTTCCGTACACATTTCATTTTCAGAACTAGGACAGTTATTCAATAATGTCCCGTGGAACGTAACGATATATTGGCTCTAGGTCTATTTGCCATTATTTAAGTGATGGCAAGTTACTCCCGGGTTCCGTGTCTTCTAAATGTTCGTGTAAAACATATGCACTTATTTCAAGTCACTCATAGACTTGTTCCAACTCTAGGTTTCTCACATTTAATTTGTAACTCTTTAAATAGGAGAATTTCCTTTTGTTGTACTCCTCGCAGATCCTTTCTACTTGATTCTTGAATTCCTCCCTGGAGGAAACCTTCAAGATTACCTGAGGAAGAAGAAGTTATCTTGGAAGGAGTTAAGAGAAGATGGCCTTGATGTTGAACCAGCACCGCCCTCCCAGCTCTTGACGTTTGCATCCCAAATTGCCAACGGCATGGATTACTTATCGTTCAAGGGGGTACGTTACAGAAACTTAGCTGTTTACTGGCAGTAAGTTCATAAATCCTGTATAGGCAGATATTAATGTTTGTGTTTTATAATTGACTGTTTATTGTAGCAAAGCCGATTGCACACCAACGTGTCAGCGTTGCTTGTAAAAACATATTATTGTTACTATTTTGAGTGGTCAAACATCCACTTGTGAACGCCACACCAGTCTTCTTGATTGTTCGCTTCTACACAGTTTTGCAGATGTATATGCCTATATTAGCAAGACTATCTCATAAGTGCATGAATTGTTTTTCAAAGACAACTCGACCTCGAAATGAATATGTAAATGTTCTTCCTTGTTTTGATCTTCCAAAGTTCAACCATTTTCACTTGTATTTTTGTTATTCAACTCCAATACAACGGGGAAGTTATTATTTGTTTAAGCCTACAGAGCTTTCGATTTTCGTAATGTCACATCAATGAGTTTCGCAAACTCTACGGTGGGAAACAAAAACGAAACAAAACATGTGCGACCTTCACTGAAAGAAAAATACAAAAACTATAAATACAATAACGCTATGAAATTACACATATAGGGCCTATCACGAATAAATCAATTCTTTCATCCAAGGCCAAAAGGAAACACATAAATATATTAAAATGTTTATACATTGTGGGGCACAATGTTTGTTCCAGCAACTTTTAACACGATCACAACACACATTTTTGAATTTTCCCAAAATTATCTAGGGTCATCTGTAAAAAAAAACACAGTTGATAATGAGGGTCAAGTTTTACCATGGAAACCTAAGTGTTGTTTGTGTCTTTTTCAAAACAAATTTCAACTAGTTCTTATATTTTCTCTGAAGAAAGTGCTATTGATGTGCCACGTTATAGTAAATGCATTGTGGGGGGTCAAAAAACCGCCATGAATGGCGGCCATCTTGGATTTTGTTTCGGGTTTTATAGCTCTTGTTTAGGAGTTCAAACTATATCTACTAGTTTTGAATAGTTTTAATATTGGAGTTAGTATTTTTAAAATGCAAATGTTCAACAATTACTTTTTAGGCAAGCAACTATTGAGTCATCGATCACCCCTCATCATTGCATATGCGTAGGACCTAGGATTTAGTGGAAATATCGAATTTTAAGGGTTTTAAGTGACCCCTCCCTAAAACGGATAAAGCAATGATTTTAGCGCTCCCAACGGCGACCCATTAATTAAACTATAATTTCACGTTATTGATTAGTCCCTATTTCAAAACAACATTTTTGCAAAATTTGTCAAAAAATACGGAAATCATGCGAACAAAATTATTTTAGACCAAAAATTGCAAACAATTACTTGTGATAAATTCCCCGATACTACTAAGAACATTTCTTGCCAATTCTGGAAGATTCTTTTTTGTTTGATTATTGTTTTCTTGTAGTGCATTCACCGCGATCTCGCTTCCCGTAACATTCTACTGAGTGGAGACTTGGTGTGCAAGCTGTCCGATTTTGGCTTGGCACGTGACGTATCGGCGACAGAGCAGTATGAAATGACGTCAATGGTAAGATGAAGTGCGCCCCCAATCGTTGCCTTATATCTGCCTCTTTATTGTCAAAATTCAATCATACGTTGTCGAAGCCATGAGCTTTGCAAAGTCAGTTTCACTGACTACTAGTTAACCTCTTTTTAAAACAAGTACGCCACCTACAGCAGCATAGAATGCCCTCATCGTGGAGTTGAACTTAAGTAGACTGCCCCTGTGCACCCCTAACATATGCCTTTTGCTTCACCATTATCAACTCTTTGACTACAACAATGACTTTTCAGTTTTTTGTTATTGTTATACTGTTATAATTGTTGCAAAGGGACTGATTCCAGTCCGCTGGTTAGCTATGGAGTGCCTCGTGGACAACACTTACACCACGATGAGCGATGTGTGGTCATTTGGCATCCTGCTGTGGGAAATTGTGACATTGGGTAAGTATTTTGTCGTATCTTGCTCACAATAATATAGTGCAACCGTGAAGCAGCAGCAGCAGCAACATTAACGAAAACTACATTATTTTGTTACAGCAGTATATTAATTAAAGTTGTCAAGAAAATGCAGTAATTTGGCAGCAAATGTTACAGCAGATGCACATGAGCAACCGATTCAGTAAAAGCAAGCAACAGCAGCATCAATTAGCAGCGCACAGATTAAACAAAACGACAACTGCAACAGCAGCACCAGCAAGAAGAACATCAGCAAAAACAGCATCTAAGCAGCAGCAGATTCAACAGAAACTATACAACTGCTACAGACGCACAGATTTGCTAGTAGCAAGCAACAACAAGTGCGGCTGACACCAAAAGTAGCAGCAGAAATGAACATTATCAGCAACAGCAGCAGCAGAAACGACGTCTGTTACACTCAGCATCAATATCAAGAACAACATCAAGACATGCCTGGACGCCCTCTAGTCTTATGGCACAATATTCTAAATTAACTCTTAGACATTAAAGATTGCTGATCAGGGTGGAAGGGAGAACATGAGACTGACGTCATAATGGTCATTCCGCAGTGTCACTTTAGCTCCATTATAAATTTCCCCTTTCTCAATCTCTTTGGTGTTTGATACTGTGGTATTAATTTAAACAGACTGCATTTGTAAGTAATTTGAAGATGAGGCTAACTTTTGATGCTTTCTTTGTAACAGGTGCTCATCCCTACCGTGGTATGGCGTACAATGACATCATTGATTGCTTAGTTGAGGGCCACAGATTACCACAGCCAAGACATTGCAGTAAACAATTGTAAGTCTTTAGACCTCAACGGCAGTTCTAATGCTCATAATTTAATAATAAACTTGCTTGTAAATTAACTTTTTAGTTTTTTTATTTTAGTGTTTTCGTATGTGTTACTTCAGAGTGCCTTCGGCGGTATTTTTTCATTCGGATGTTGATACTTTTTGATCGATTTTGCTATCTTCATTGGATTTCTTAGTTTACAACGAATCTTAAACTTATTTAACACTAAACTTTTCTGTTACCAAACGACAGATTTTCGATGATGAAGGAATGCTGGAGAGAGGTCCCTCGTACACGTCCTACGTTCCTCAGCCTCAAACGAAATCTGGACGTGATGATCGCGGACGCACCGGTAAACGTCATACGTTTTACGCAGAGGGCACCCTCTATTGATAATCTCGAGTCATTTTTGCAAAGTAATGTTTCTTTTTCTGGCGGGCGTTGCGATGCAAGTAATATTGTTGGATTAAAAGCAAGGCAAAAACTGTACAAAAAGTAAGCCATCTCAAACCTATTCCAGGATAAGTTGCGGGAAAGTTTATCCACAAAATAATGGTAACTCATTCAGGATAAATTGCGGATGGATTTTGTTTTTACAGAATCAAATGTCCGCCCAATACGAAAGTCAATTATTATCCGCAAGCATGTAGACAGACTCCCCACTTAGAAGTCGGTGTTTTGGCCAACTGATTAAAGGTCTCATAGCCCTTGGCAATATTCTTATGACATGCCTTTTGATCAAGGACACAATTTAGTCTTAAGTTCAATGATAACCTGGATGTTTTCAGTAGATAAGAATCTAAATGTCTCTGGTTTAGTCATCTTCTGAACAACGTGCCTGCATCTTATTGCAATACTTTCCCCTCATTTAAAGTTGTTCTGATACTACACTTTTTCTTCTTACAGATGTACGTGACCATGACAAACTTTCAACCCGACATGTACATAATGAGCTGTAGTGACAGATGAAAGACTCGACATCAACACATCTTAGTTTGGAACTTTATTTTCCGAAAACGAAATGGGTAAACTGTGCGGGAGATCCAACTCCCCATAGCTGATTTTAAATAAAAATTCACAAAGGACAGGAAAATGAGAGGAGAAAACCAAAATTTTACATCTATAGTACAATTCGTTGGAACTCGACTTCGCTCCTTCAGCAACTACAAACACAAACATTGAATGGAACAGAGAAATACATTGTATAAACTAAACAGGTCAACTCGATCGTATATAAAGGTATGATGGAAAACGTACTGGGTCTGTCCCTCATAAGTAGCCGACTTAAAGGAACACGGAAGAAATTCGACAGATTCATCAGCACATCATTTATCTATGAACCTGACTTGTTTTGCGGCTGTTGCGCTAATCTTTTGATCCCACACCAATGCAAAGAACCCATCGACCTACCATTCCCTCTTCCCATCCGGAGACTACAGTCCGGGGGTCGGGGTTTGATGACTTTCTTGGGGTCGATTTCACAAAGAGCTATCCATCTCAATTGCTTTTGTAAAGTGTGACGTCACAATTCTAATTATTATATAAACTTTGACAGCTCATATTAAATGTGTTTTAATGCTTTGTAAAAGAAATTACATGTATAAGTACTATAAGAACTATAGTTAGTATTATTGAGATTACTATGATTGGAAAGGTTGTGGCTTCTAACTGATTTGCCTTTTTAACATAATAAAACATGAGTGGTTTATTACAGAATAAATACCCTAAAACAAAACTTGTACAATAAAAAATATGTAACCAATTATAACAACTTAAAACAGTAGTGTATAAGCCAAATATTTAAGTGGCTTTACGTAGGCGCCTCCCTCCTCAAACACGTACATGTATGTGACTACTATCATTATTAGTGGTTATAGCGCCCTCGTGCAACGCATTTTCTGTTTTCTCTTTTTCTTTCTCCAGGGTTACATAGCATCTTACAAATTGGCAAAACTTTTAGTCATCTTGATTATTTTGAAAGATAGTAATACAAATATAAAGTAAAGTTTCGTTGAGCTCGTCGGTGACCAATATTGTTCGATTTTCGGGTAATAAAGTACTATTGACACACTTTGATACAGTCGATGGCTTTTTGTGCTAAATCTTCAATAACTGAACAAATCTGGTACCAAATCGATGTTCAGCTCTAAGTCCATTTTAAATCTTGCCGACACCGGTGAAGTATACAAATACAATTTCGACCATAAAATGAAATAATTGTGCAAGTAAAACCAAGAACATGACAATAATAAATTTAAAGTTAAAGTATTACGGGGATCTTGATCCACCTCACTCGTTGCCTCAAAGACGGCGTTGTACCCAAGGGCTCAATTAGGATTTCGCAGCCCGGTGACAAATTATCTTTTCCACGTGCGTCTCAGGAATGCATCGATCATGCCAAAATGTGAGTGTAGTTGCAACTACCTCCACTTCCTTATTCCAAGGTAAAATTTTTGTATTATAGGAATGCATCATCCCATGAACACAAAAGTTGAATAAATTGTGCAAATTAACTACAAGCGCAAAAAAACTTCACCAAGTCACGGAGTGTACAATGTTAGACGCCGTGAACGTCGCCTGGTGCGAGTCAAGATCGCTATTAGTGCATGCAGCGTGCTAAAGAAAATTATACACAACGAAAATTAGACAATAATGTGTATTTACAAGGGCCTGGCAGCGAATAGAAACGAGTCTGGCTGGTCACACCTAACTATCGATGCCAAGCTGACGAAAAATTTCGGATTGTGTGGGTAATTTTACTATTAAAGGAACATTACAGAATTGGTTTTTCTAACAAATCAGTTGCTGGCAGTGTACTAAGCACTTTATGTAATACACCATATACATAAACTGACAAACCTGTAGAAGTTTGAGATCGATCGGTCATCTGGGTCACGAGAAAATAGTGAAAAACCGATCACACATATTGCATGAAATCATCGATGAATAAACGCTCACTGAGCGATAAACTCCAATCGGAAAATTAGTTTCATTTATTTCGCATCAAATATGGCATTTTCTACTATCATCAACATTTGACTGTGTAAGTTTTATGTAAATCTGTGATCAAAAGTATATTTTACGAGTTTTTTTTTTACCAATTCTGTAACCTCCCTTTAACTGTTTTAACTATATCATGTCACTTTGACCAATGCTCTTAAAACATGGAATAACAATGAAACAAACGCACAATGTCTCAGTCTAAGTTGGCAGAGGGCGATTAAGCATACACTCCTGCATTAGGTATTTGTTTTAATCAACAAAATGATTATGTTTAATTTCGGTAAGTTTAATATGGAGAGTCCTCCCTGGTCTTACAATATGCTAAAATCAAACTTCCTTTCAGGAACTGTACCAAGCGCCAAGACTCTCTGTCTTACCTCGGCTTCGGAAATGGCCAAAATTCCCTCTCTTGTCAGGGTTTCGGGAATAGGAACTTCAATTAGGATATGAACACCGCTTGACCATGTTAAGGATAAAAATTAAGTTCATAAAAGAATAGCCTTAAACAAATGACAAAAAAGTAAATTCAACGAAACATGTGTAGTAAACAATACAAACAAATAAGAATTTTGTCGGACACAAAATTGGCGGCACAAAATTATTCGAAGCAGGGAAGTAAGACCATGAGACTATACACAGCTATTGAAAAGCTGGTCTTAATTTTCTCTGGCACTGGTAATAGTACTCGGGGATTTTGTTTAAGGGACCATCATGACCCTTATACCTTTATACTGCAGCAGAGAGAGGCAATGTCTGGTTGTAAAACACTCGTGGGTTTGTAATGTAGCACCGGGACGGGGACAAGAATGGCAAGGCGCAGGGTGCCGCATTATAGGCCTTGGAAACCCGGG
>JAUELU010105331.1:0-11028 GCA_032357145.1 Evasterias troschelii | reverse complement strand
ATCTAGGTTTGGTGTAAGTGGATTGACTAAGTCGGTTGCACTAGAAGGGCAACTCGAAGGGGGGGGGGCAATCCATAGACATCAAGGTCATGTCATCTTACCCACCCCCCCCCCCCCAAATGATCCTATATGACATGTCCTCTTAACCCCCTGAATCCTATGTCATCTTACCCCGCCCCCCATTAATCATATGAACATGTGGTACAGATAATTAAGTGGCGGCCGCCGGATAATAAGTGGCGGCCGCCTGATAACTAAGTGGCGGCCGCAGGATAATAAGTGGCGGCCGCCGGATAATTAAGTGGCTGCCGCCGGATAATAAGTGGCGGCCGCCACTTAATTTAGTGGCGGCCGCCACTTAATTTAGTGGCGGCCGCCGGATAATAAGTGGTGGCCACCCGATAATTAATGGTACAACAAAATATTCTCGCGCTCATGAAAACAGTTCTTCACTTCTTATTTCCTGGCACTATCCGGCTTCCGTACAAATGGTACAGAGACTATTTTTAAGAAAAAGAACCGTGGCAATTCCTATTTTCTATGCTGTCATTTTACACTTAATAAAGTCAGTATCCTTGTTCGGGGGGGGGGGGTTATCAGTCAGAAGCCATACAACCATAAACAGCCGTGTAGCTTTTGACTGGAACCCCCGAACAACGGATATTGACAAAATAGGAAAACTGCCAACAAAGGGCTAGATAGCTCAGTTGGTAGAGCTGCGTTAATCAAGAGGTCGTAGGTTAAAATCCCGCTCTAGTAAAATGTTCTTTGTTCAACCCAAGATCATTTAAAACTTTACCCAGTCAGTTTCCCTTCTGGTTTGTTATTTGACTCTTTAAACTATTCAATTTGTTCATGTTGAGTTGTGTATGGAAATAATATGTTTTGTTTATTGAACAGGTGATGAATGGAAACTGCGTGTATCTCTGACGGCATTTGATGGTGACACCAGAACGTATAACTACGACAGTTTCAGCATCAGTGGCAATAATTACGATTTAAATGTGGACGACTTTCAAGATGCCAATGGAAGAGAGGGTAAATCCATTTCTTCGTTTACGAATACATCATTCTATAGTTCTAGAAAATTCTTAGTCCGCGTCGTTGGCTGTTGATACTTGTTGCAATGGGCAGCCTACAATAAACGCTTATTCACATGAGCAAGCTGTAGCTACATTCACAACCGCTGATTCAGAAACTACTTTTTGTTTACCAGTCTACCACGGATGTTGTCGTCTTTGTCTTGTACACCTGGCAATAGCATTAGTCGCTTAGCAACATACACAAGTAACCATAGCCTCTAGTTTTTCTTTCATTCCTGAGACAGATGTTTTAAGGCGCAAATGTTAATCATACATTAATTGGGTTTTCCAGAAAAGGGTTTGTCCAGTGGTACCATTTGTGACTGGCTTCCTACGCGTTATTTTTTTGCTCAGGGACAAACATGTTAAGCATTAATGTATAAAACAGCTAATATGAAATTAAGCCCTGACGTGGCCTTGGAAGACAATTCGAACGCGGCTTAATTATGATATTTTTTTTTTATATTATTGGTCAAATCGGCAATGCAGAGGAGTGAACAGCGCCCTCCTAACAAATCAGACAGAATTGTGTTTTAGTGAAGTAACGTTGCGGCTGAAGTCTAATACTATTTTTGTTTTCTCCGTTTAAACGTGTAGATTCTGTATTCGGAAGTAAATAGTCTGCTTCTAAATTGTTTTTCATTTTGTTTATAATTGAAGTGTTCAAAATATGTACTATACCGGTCCCGTATCAACCAATGTACTACACCCGTAGCTTCACGATGGACGTCTAAATTTTACTGTGTTGTATATGGGGTGTCTGAAAGGCACTGTCGTACACGTTTGGTAATTAGGCCCCTATTCAAAATATATATTAGCATAAAAACTTACTTGGTAACGAGCAACGGAGAGCTATTAATGGTATACAACATTGTGAGAAACGACTCCCTCTGAAGTAACGTAGTTTTTGAGAAAAGGGTCATTTCTCACTCAAATAATAAAAGACTTCTGACCAGAAGCCTTTTATTCCTATCTGAAAGCACACTTCTTGTACGACAAGGGTGTTTTGTCTTTCATCATTTTCTTGCAACGTCAATGACCAAATGAGCCCAAATTTTCACAGGTTTGTTATTTTATGCATATGTTGGGATACACCAAGTGAGAATTCTGGTCTTTGACAATAACCAAGCGTGTTCATTGCATTTACTGCACAAGTTAACCATTTCCACTCGTCCCTATTTAACAAATAAATAAAATGCTTCACAACGACTCGGGAAAATGAAACGCACTGGTTATCACCTCGGGAGTCATTTTTTCAAGTAATCAAAGTAGCCGAAGCAGTCGAAGCAGTCGATATTAATCATTTACTTGCCTACATTTGTTTTTTCACATTGGTAAAGTGCGCAAATTTTTGTTTCGCCCTCCACTTTCAAGTTGCATTGCTGTACCCATTGACGAGTGAACTAATCATAGCAATAAAACTAAAACTAAAATAAGGGTCAACCAGTTAACAAGAGAGTAATCTATCTACAAAAACATACAAATACTTGATGTATGAGTGGAATGTGGCTTTTCCATTCAATTCAGTGTCCGCCGTGAAAATGACCTTATCTCGTTTCATTTGGACTAACGGGCGAAAAGGGGTTATTTTGGGACGACGCTGCGAAGCATTGCAGTGAAGTGCTCCAATCATCCCATTTTTTATCAATTTAGACTTCAAAGTGTGTACCGTCACGCGTTGCAGTAGTAAATATATACTGCAGTATATAAAGCTTAATACAAACCTAACTTGCCCATTTCTATTTTACTTTTTGTTCCTTTTTTAAGAGGATGGTTTTGTAAACCACCAGCAGTCATTCAGCACGCAAGATATGGATAACGATGGCTCCGGGGCCTTGAACTGTGCTGCGACGCTCAATGGAGGATGGTGGTTCAAAAAATGCAACGATTACGATAGTTTCTTGAATGGTGTGTACAGTAACATCGCACAGCCTACCGGTGGCATTGGAATAAAATGGTCACCCTGGAAAGGCAAGAGTGTTTCGCTGAAACGAAGCGAAATGATGATCAGGCCATAATATAACGATTTTACAATGTCAACTAATTGACATCTCCACCCTAAAAAGTGGGAGCTCGTGGGTTCTTGTGTTCTTAGGTTTTGAACGTTCTTCGGTCGGTTGACTACGTCAGAGCCAATGAATAGCTCTCCTAGCGTAGCTCCACCCAAAATTTCCATGCACGACGGTCGTTGAATACGGTACCTTTATTGTGAGTCATTAGCAGGGTGAATATTCATGCCTCAGCCTAATGACGAAACACCTGGCATTATTCGCGTTATTCAAAGGCGAATCAATAGACGGTGTGCATGTGACATACCAAAAGATACAAAGAGCGTCGGATTAGCAGAGGTTTGTTGGGATGGGTAAATTGCAAGTCAGAACAGTGTTTGACGTCGTAGTGCCAAATCTCACAGTCTCAAAAAGGCGAATATTCATGAATATTCACCCTGCTAATGACTCACAATAAAGGCATCGTTTTCAACGACCGTCGTGCCTGGAAATTTTGGGTGGAGCTATGCTAGGTGAGCTGTTCATTGGCTCTGACGTAGTCAAACAACCTAAGAACACTATTCCCGCCTGAGTTGTTTGTCTGTGGAACGTGTTCACAGTACTCAAAATAGTACTGAATATACAGCCCTTTTCACACACCATTGTATGAGTAAAACACAAATAGGTCAACTGGGTGCCTGCAATTTGAACTGAAAAGAAGTTCATTGACACAAGTGTTAACTGCAACGATTATTAAAGACGAAGAAAATGTGGAGTTAATAGTAAGATGGTCGCAGAACTGGCCTGCTCTTTCGAAGGGCAGACCCATTTGAATTCTATAACGTAACAAAATTACAACAATTGTCAAATACTTGGTGTTATTACATAACCCTAGAAAGGCTGTTTATATCCTGCGTTGATTTCTCTCGGAGAGTCAAATTTACTGCCCGTGTGTTCATCCCGAAATAAACAATTCGGGGAGCTAACCTCTGGAGCTATTTTGGGTGTTAACATTTAGTCATATTGCCGTGTCATTCATGCTTGCGTGATCTGTGTTTCATTCGAACGCGTTTGGTGGATTGATTCGGCAATATTGTCAACCAACATGGCGACGACATATTGAAGAGAATTACAATATGTTGGCCCAAAATGCCATCTTGACGAATAACGTATTTTAGTTAGTTGACTAGAGAAACAGTGCTCTGGAGCTAAATTGATCCAGTTAGACTAGCTAGTTGAACCAGGCAGCATTCGAGTGACATCTAGATCGACTATGGTTAAGTCTAGTCGACTCTAGTCAGCCAACCGACTAGTTGTTGGCTATGACGATTCCAGGAGTCCATAAGTTTCCTTCGCGTCGATAAGCATGCAGTGGTGCATAGCCAATAAATTCAAGAAATAAGAAGACAAAACAGGTTATTTCCACCCTAAAGTTTGTCTTTAACCCCCCCCCCCCCCTTCGGCACTTACCCATCTCATCTTACGCCAAATTAAAATTAAACATTCCTGCTGGTTACGCCACTGAAGTAAAAGCATTGGGGTGTGAGCTACTTTAGCAAAAAATTGTTACGGGAATGCTAATTAAACTTGTTTATAATGTGTTTGTTTCTCATTTAAATGTAATTTTTATATATTTTGAACACTACAATTTGTTTTGTATTTGCCTCAAGGTTTTGGGGTTCGAAACACTACTACTAGAAACACTTTTGTCTTTGGCGTCGTGCGTCAAAGTTGCAATGTCAAATTTGCAATAGTTTGACTTCATTTGAGGAATGTTGCTTTGTTATACATCCATAAAGCAAGAAAGCGGCCATACAAAACTATACACATATGACGTAACTCGAGTGATGACGTAAAATCGCTTTTACAAATATTTCCGAAAAGCACCGGAGAAGAAGGGTATTCAAAGTGTGATTGATTTTTACACAAGTGTTTAATCTCATCTGAACTCAATTGATTGGAAACATACTACATGAATCTCAGCAAATATCACTTGTTGCCGTTTTCGCTCAAGTAGGTCTTTAAGTGTGTTTGAGTTAATTAAGTTTGGCGGTTTTCTGGTTTCCCGGTGCAAACATTGCAAATAGAAAATATCACGTGACATACTCTGTAGCAATTAATTGCAGGTGACGATATTTCTATGAAGCATTAGAAGTGTATTACTTTGTAAGGGTCCTGTTACAGTCTCTATTAATACGACTTGTCCTCTAATATAGACACTGCAAGGTTTGCTTCGTAAGTTTTCTGTAAAATTGTTCACTGCCCTTGGAGAATAATGTGGCTGGTAACCTTATTTTGGTAAGCACAATTTGTTTGTGTTTACCTACTTCGTGTGCCTTAAACCGTTTAGCCACTGGACCGCCCAGCCGGCCAAAGTGATATACGCCCAACATGCGGCAGGAGGAAGCGCTCACAAGCTTGTGTATTGCAATAAAAGTGACAGGGGCAATCGTTGATATAACTAAATTTTTATTTTTCCCTTCACAATTGTAAAGCTAATGATGATTTTGTAGCTTTCACCAAATCCACGCTCATTTGTAACAAATTTTCTTTCATTTTGATGATACTATCAAAACCTATTTGCTTAGCATCTAATCAGCATGAGCATTTGATGCCAGATAAAAGGCTTCAACAACTATTGTGTTCATTTTATCCTTTAAGAAAATTAATCGCCATAAAAATTACCGGAAGCCGTTAACGAGAGGTACGTAATTGTTCCCAAGGACTTAGTCATTCACTGACAATATTCACAAAAAGACAAAAACTGTACAAAGGGCCTTTAATGATTAGCCTTGGTCGTCTTTTGAAAATTTGAAACACGACTCAAGTAATTTACTGCTAGTGTCTTGAATTCTAAACATCTTTTCAGCAAACTCAGGCGGTGCAGGGTCTAGGGGATTAAGCAGCTGTACCTGGCCCAGGACTCGATTTCACAAAGCACTAAGATTCATCTTAGATGAGTTGTCAGTATTGCCATAGTGCTATGTATTGTGACACCACACTTTGTATTGTAATGGGCCCGTTAAAGTTTCAAAATTTATTTAAATACTCAAACAAATTATTGTCATTTAGGTCTACTACTATTTTCTGAGGGGGGGGGGTGTTATCAGAGTTATTTTTGAGTCGACTCTCTGCTAAAGTGATCATTAACTTTTCGGTAAAGCTAATAACTGACGAGTAATTATACAATAATTGCGGATCTGGTACGTTGGGTCCTGCTTATATGGTTTTCTAGTATTTTTTTTTTCTTCTTTTCTGAGGATATTCTCTGCAGGGTACAAGCGCCGTTATAACAAGGAATACCTTTCGGGGTAGCATTGGTCTATTGTCAAAAGTACCCCGTAAGTTGGTGTAGGCTATGTAAAGGCACACCGCCGTGCATTTTCCAGTGCAGCACCTACACTATGGAATGATCTCCCTATGGACATTAAAACTTCACCAAATGTGAACATTTTCAAGAAGAGACTGAAAGCCCATTTGTACTCAAGAGCATTTTCTATGTAATAGATTCTTTGTCAAAGCGCCTTTGAACATATTTATGGACACCGGCGCTATATAAATTATTTTGATTGACTAATTGATTGATTGACTGACGCACACCCAACTTTTGAATCTCTGTGGAGACCGACATCAGTTGTCCAGGATTTTATTTTTTCCTTGGACTATACCACAAGTCTATGTTTCCAATTTATTAATTTCTCCACTTGGAATACCTTGGGAGACACGCACTTCAATTAGCAAAATCGTATTAACTCTTAGCCAATCGGATCTCTTGTTACATTATGGCACCACAGACACCAGTTCACACCTTTACCATCATAATTAGTAGATTTCTTTGTTGCCCCCCAAAAGGCCTGTACTAATATTAGTGTTGATATTAGTGATAATAGTAATTTTATAACAAAACTGTATGTGTGTTCTTGTGGCATGGCCCCAAATTCGCACATTCCAGCAAGCGTTTTTAAACTAGGGTTCATCTGTCAATATTTTGTGCCCTTCATTTTAAAAACGAAATTAATATATCGTGCCAATTTTCTGGGTTACGGTTTTATGTTATTGATCTCCGTGAACTGAGATAAGATAGAATGGAATGACCTTGTTATTGACTGATTTCATTTACCTGTGTTTTGCAATTCGCTTGAAGAACCACTGATATTTGTCGTCTTTGTTCCGTGGTATTCAGTTGGCACTAAACGCTCAAGCGATCTCCCGGTGAATCGGAACAATAGACTATTGTGACTGGCGCAAGCATATGGACGGTTACTTGCCGCGTGTGTAATTAGCTCGTTTGACCGTATTGAGAAAATAATGAGAAAAAGTGGGCCAAACTATTATAGAGCACATTTTTATGTAACAAAGGACCACTGTACACTTATTTAATCCTCCCATAGTAGTCCATCTATAAGTATAATATAGACCCAAGTCTCAATCTTGTATTTAAGGTCAAAAACGGCAATATTTTTGTTTATCTGACAGAAGTTTTACTTACATTTGTTAATATTTATTCGGTGTATCAAATAGTTCAAGTATGTTCTTAATAAAACAAGTTATTCGAACTTATTAAAATTTCAATTACACTGCATTAACTATTTTTCTCTTTGTTTTATATAACTAAAGGAGGGGCTCCAAGATCAAGTTATGTTTTGTGATTCATTCATTTTCCATTAGATATAGTCATTTGGAAAAATGGGGTGGTGAGGGACTTAGAATTCTCCAAGCTCACGTTAAAACTGTCTAAAATCATTAAAACTGTGTAGGATCATTCCCGAATTTTTTTGATAATTATATTCATTCAAAACAGCATTGGCTTTGACTTTTTGACTTTGTGCCTCACATTTCAAATTTCGCATGAAGAGTATTAGGTAAAATGACTCACATTTTACACTGTTTTAACTTGTGGTTACAGCCTCGTACCCCCCCACCCGACTTTCATAAAGATTATATATATGCTGAAATGTAATGCATTAAAAAACTGAATATGATATTGAAGCCCAACTAGCCATTAATTTATGTACAATACGTTTGTTATTCGCAATAATATTAAATCAACTGAAAATATATTTGACAGCAATGCAAACATGATTGCTTGTTTTTTCTTCATGTCTGTTTTTTCTTCCAGCCGTACTTGTGAAAACATAATAATTTCAATACGTTAGTGTACATTAAACATGAATTTACAGTTTCATAACAACTTACTGCTAACCTAAATTATCAAAGACGAACAATTGTAAAGTATTAGATTATGTTCTAAAAATAAGATAATTGGTCCACCAGACCCTTTTATGCAGCCCACGTGCCGAGGCATTGGTGCGTTCATTGAAGGCAGGCTATTATTAAACGCATTCACCTTGGCTCTCGTTGATACATTGTGTGGATGCAATATCAAATTCTCATGACGAAGAGATTGATGTCAAACAGGCAACTTGCCACCCGGAGAATTGACAGTTTTATACGAGATGAGAACGCTGTTCTAAAAAGAAACAATCATAATATGTAAGTACAGTTTATTTAATATTTTTGTAATCAATATTAAGGGATATTAAGAAGCTAATGGTAGTTGAATATTCATTGCATTGGAATGGTTTGTTACTTTGTATCGCAATAAAATTTACTACGTTGATGATGTTATTTTCATCTCACACTATGAAAACTCGTGAGGTAAAAGTCTATCAGACAAATGTCGTTGACATAATAAGGGAATGCGGATGGTGTTCTATTCGTTTGCGAAAGGTTAATATTTTCCTCAAAAACTCTTATAATTATACATCCTCAAAAACCAAATAATCTTATTCAGTCCGGACGTGTTGATGTGAAGTGGCGCAGAAACGGGGGAGTGCCTGATTGATGAGGTAACATTTGTAATATGCACGGATGGTAGACCTCCGCGGTAAAGGCCAGCCGCCTATAGGGTTGTGGAATGTGAGGATATTTCAAAGTGGGTACAATGGGGTGGGGGTGGGGGATTCTAGCTGTGTATTTATTGTATGTAGCCCATTATGTTCAATATGTATGTATACATTAGCCTGACAATTTAACTCTGGGCACCCAGGAGCGCATCCTGCCTATAAGCCTTGCAATTGGTTTTCAGTCCCTATTTTGGGATTTCCACCCACATCTTAAAACTGAGTATTTCTTTGTCGTCTTCTATTCATCATGCTAGTGGCGCTAATTACACTGTTGGGTGAGTCAACACATTATTATTGATGTACTTAATCATTTACTTGCACTGGGGGTAATCATATTTAGCCATGACAATGAATACGTGTCACTTCTGTAAACCAAGTTTCAGCTTTCAAAATAAAAATAGCAGGAATTAATAATTTTGACCAATGTCTTTTTGATGAAAAAACTTGGATACTTCGAGAAATACTCCCCTCCCAACATAACAATTTTTCCTATAGCTTGGGAAGAAGTAAATTTTAAAAAGCAAATTAGGCTATCACAAATAAACAGGATCCCGAAATTCAGATAGCACACAATGAGCTCAAAGCCACCGGAATTGTATAAAGTAAAGTAAACATCGCGATCGCGTCAGCCATCCGGGGCGAATTTGAAGATTTCTCCACCAGTAAAAGCGGTGAAAACAACAACTCTAGTGGCGGTGAACGAGTCTTCTTATTGAAAGGAGTTATTTTGGGCTTCAATCAGTCTTGAAATGTGGGGTTGTGTGGGACACACCAGGAGCACTTCATTACGGCTGGGGGTTCAGGGGTCCGCAAGGGCCCCTGGTAGGCTCCAGGGGTAACCCTTGTAGAGGCTCAGGGCCGGAGCCTCCAGAAGCTGTACGTATTCACATTACAATGTTATAAAACTTTAACTTGGTACAGAGAGAGAAAGAACGAGATATAGGTTCTACTTATATTATATACTTGAATCATACAAAATGTTAAATGGTTTTAATTTTGCACACTAATTTGTGCGTCACCCCCCCCCCTACCTATTTGCCGATAGACATTGATCATGTAGGCATAAGTGTTAACAAGGGACCTGCAGGATTTAAAAACATTCTATATCGTCTGTTCTTTGTTATCGATGAATCTTAAACCTGCAATAAAATGTATAAAAATCCCTGCATTATACTTGTTAAATTTGCACCGTCGACAGGATAATGTCTTGGGGTGCCTCAAAATAATGTTACGGGTATGGTCCATGCTGGCCAGCGTTACGGCCCCTGTGTTTGGGTCATCCTTGATGGGGTACAGGGGGCGAAGCCCCGGATTCTCTTAGCCTTGGCGTATGTACGCCTAAAAACAGAGAAATAAACACACTTTCTAACCACTTCTGATCCATATTGATCTTTTAACTTTACTGGAAATATTTCTGTAACATCAATGGGCAAAAAATAAGACATCACTCACACAAATTGAATAAGTGGAAGGCCAAACCCATGATACTGCTGACAGACTTGTGTTTTCCAAAAGAGGCGTCACATAATCGTATGTGTATCAGATTAACCTGGACATAAAATTTGCTTGTAGTTTTGAAAGGTACGATTGCCCAATCGTGCCACTGAAGTATATAATACCAGCGGGAACTAATTCTTTATAATGAATTAGTAATTCGTTTGAACGAATTAGTAATTCGTTTGAACGAATTAGTAATTCGTTTGAACGAATTACTAATTCGTTATAACGAATTAACAATTGGCCCATCTCCTTCGTGCGATGTACTAAGTACGCCCGAGTTCGGATGCGGCGTTCCTGTCATATTATAACCACTGCCGAAATCATCAATTCGGACTCGGCCGCACAGTCGCACCATGGAGCCAATTGTTAATTCGTTTGACGAATCCGTTATAACGAATTAACAATTGGCCCACCTCCATGGTGTGACTGTGTGAGATGGGCCAATTGTTAATTCGTTATTACGAATTAATAATTCGTTTAAAGGCACCTGGAAGTGGTATTTTGTCAAAGTAAAGCTTTTGTCATTAATATATACATTTTTATGAGTGGAAT